>JAXCGZ010001962.1:72500-75000 GCA_037179515.1 Halocaridina rubra | reverse complement strand
TGAATGAATTGCATAAGAAAGAGAAAGACTGTGAGTATAAGGCTAGTGTGAGAAATATGTGGAATGTAGTGTCAGAGAAGTGGAGAAGGGAGTGGAAGAAGAATGGGGCTGTTTCAAGGTGGAAGTTATGAAGTGTGGTGAGGCAGTATGCTGAGGGAGACTAACTGGTGGAAGTAAAAGGAAAGGCAGTAAATGGTCGAATGAGCAGGTGAGTGCAGTAGTGGCTGAAAAGAAGTGGTCTTATGAGGTATGGTTGTAGGTAGGTAATGTAGAGATGTATGAGAGGTATTGTACAAAGAGGAGGTTATTAAAGCAGGTGGTGAGGGAGGCAAAGAGAGAAGCAGATGTAAGGTGAGGCAAATACTTGTCTGATAATTTTGAAAGGAATAAAAATATGTTTTGCAAGAAGTGAGAAGAGTGAGGAAAGGTGAGTGTGGTAGGGAGAAGAGGATGAAAGGAGCAGATGGACAATTGCATTTAGATGATTTAAAGGTGAGAGAGAGAGATGGGCTGAATATTTCAAAATTGCTTAATGAGGATGATGATAGAGAGGCAGAGATCGTGGCTGTGGGAAACAAATGGAGAATGCCAGTCTTACGTGATGAGAATGATAGAGAAATAACAAAAGAGGAGGTACATTTGGTATGAGAGTAAGGAAAGCAGGTAATGCACCAGGAATAGATGGGTGTCATGCTGAATGCTTGTCAGAAAGTGGGGAGGCATTAGTAGAATGGATGGTTAGGTTGTTGAATGTATGTTTCAGGAAAGGGAGTGTCCCAGTTGATTGGAGGAGTGTATGTGTAGTTCCACTTTACAAAGGCAAAGAAGATAAGTATGAGTGTAGTAGTCTTAGAGGTATTAGTTTGTTGAGTATAGTTGGTAAGGTATATTGAAGAGTGTTAATTGAGAGAATTAGGAAAGGTACTGAGAGAATGACTAAGGAAGAACAGTGAGGGTTCAAGATAGGATGAGGTTGTGTGGATCAGGTGTTTGCAGTAAGACAGGTGTATGAGAAATTCTTGGAGAATGGTAGGGACACTTTTGGGGCTTTTATGGACTTAGAGAAAGTGTATTGCAAGGTAAATAGAGAGGTGTTGTGGAGTGTGTTGCGATTGAATGAAATAAGTGAAAATTTGCTGAATGAGGTGAAGAGTGTTTACATGAATAGTAGAGCATGTGTGAGAGTTGGGAATGGTATGAGTGATTGGTTTGAGGTGTAAGTAAGGTTACGTCAAGGTTGTGTAATGTCACCATGGTTGTTTAATATGTATATGGATGGAGTGGTAAGGGAGGTAAATGAAAGAGTATTAGACAGAGGCTTGGAACTTGTGGGTGAGGATGGAAGGCTGTGGAAATTAAATCAGTTGCTATTGTGGATGATACTGTACTTGTGGCTGATACTGAGAATGAATTGAATCATTTGGTGACTCAGTTTGTTAGTGTGCATGAAAGAAGGAAGTTGCGGGTGAATGTTGGTAAATGTAGAGTCATGAGATGCACGAGGAGTTTTAATGTTTGCAGATTGAATGTAGGAGTGAAAAGGGAGTTGCCTGAAGAAGTTGAGAGTTTTAAGTATCTGGGGTCGCATGTATCAAGGAGTGAATGTAAGGTTACATCAAGGTTGTGTAATGTCGCCATGGTTGTTTAATGTGTATGTTGATGGAGCGGTAGGGGAAGTAAATGAAAGAGTATTAGACAGAGGCTTGGAACTTGTGGGTGAGAATAGAAGGCTGTGGAAATTAAATCAGTTGCTATTTGTGGATGATACTGTACCTGTGGCTGATACTGAGAATGAATTGAATTATTGATGACTCACTTTATTAGTGTGCATGAAAGAAGGAAGTTGCAGGTGAATATTGGTAAACGTAAAGTCAGATGATGCACGAGGAGTGTTGATGTTGGCAGATTGAATGTAGGAGTGAAAAGGAAGTTGCTTGAAGAAGTTGAGAGTTTTAAGTATCTGGGGTCGCATGTATCAAGGAGTGGACAAGTGGATGTAGAGGTAAATCACATAGGGAAGGAAGTAACTGTCTAGGTGGGTTGAAAATTGTAATGAGAAATAGAGATTTGAGAATGAATGCAAAGAGAAGGATATATGTTGGTGTGATTGTGCCAACAGCATTGTATGGAATTGAGACTTGGAAAGCAAGAGAGGATGAAAGGAAATAGTTAAATGTAAATGAGATGAGTTGTTTGAGAAGTATAATTGGTATATCTAGAATAGATAGAGTAAGAAATGAGGATGTCAGGCAGAGAACAGGTGATGGAATGAAGCTGTTGGATAGGTTAGATCAGAGAGTGTTGAGTTGGTTTGGGCACATGGAAAGGATGAGTGATGAACAAATAGTAAAGAGAGTGTGGAGTGCAGCAGCGAATGGAGCTAGATCAAGAGGGACTCCCAGAATGAGATGGATGAATGGCGTGAAAAGAGCATGAAAGGAAATGGAATGTCATTGGAACAGGGAAGAGTGCGTGCAAGTGATAGGAATGAGTGGAGGAA
>JAXCGZ010001962.1:35000-67500 GCA_037179515.1 Halocaridina rubra | reverse complement strand
CATGTTACCAGATCCAGTCACTCTCCTCCACCCCCGTGTTGGCAAGGCCCCCCAGCTGTAAAAGGACAACAAGCACCTTCATTTACGCCACCGTCACAGTGAGCCAAAGTGTGACTGGGGCTTTGAGTGAAAAAGCCCCTTACAAGAAGTATATGTTGCTTGAACCAACTAAGAAAATGGTGATTCGTCAATTTTACGCAAGAGATGGAAAAGTTGGTGGAACCCTCCTGAAACCAGATTAAAGAAGAACCCCCTCCTCCATTGCCTACTGCCGTGATGTTCTTCTTCAAGCAGTTTCTCAAAAGAGCTAAGTACTTATGATCTGTATCCAGTGAGTAATCGAACAATTATTAAATGAAATTGAGGTCGGCGTATGCCACCATTTCACTTTGTAGAGATGCTTTGACTCAGCCAACCTGCCTATGAGGGGTGTGGCTCCTAGTAAGTTAATACAAGTAAGATTTCTGTACCCATTACTAACATGAATAATTTGCACTAATAGCTATAAGTAGTAATAAACTCCATTTTTGCTATTAATTGAATAATATAAAGAAATTGCATTTGAAAGGTGTTCCATTTATTTGTATTAATGCCTAAGTTGATATTAAGAAGACAAATGTATTGATTTTAATTGAGGACATCCAATGTACGTGTATAATCATTTTTATATTAATCTCTTAAAGTGCAAGAAATCGAGTGAGAAAATCCTTGCACCTGTTTTCAAGGTCCTGTCCTTTTTTATTTATTTTTTTGTCTTGTGGGTGTAATATTTTGGAGAGAAAAATTTTTAACAGAGATGACAGATCGTTCTTCTAATGTATTTATGATGAAGAAATCAATATTAAAATACGACTGTAGCATATCTTTTTGAAGAATAGGAAAATTTTTTGATACTATTTAGATATAAGTTTTTATATTTTCATGGTAAGCGGGCGGGGAGAGGTAGTCAAGAAACTGTGCTGGGGTAGGGGGGGTTTTAGTGTAACCCTAACGTAGTTTAGAGGGGAGAAAGAATGGGGTCTAATAGCCATTAGGGATACACCTCGAAAGACCGCCAACAAGCTCATGCCCTCAGTGTTGGAGGAAAGAAAGTTGTTGTGTAGCATTAACGCACCCTAGTGGGAGTAGATGGGGACCTAGGACTGGGGATGCTGTCATGTGACCACACGGCAAACCGAGACTTCATCCACCCACTCCTTCAGAATGGTGGGGAGGGGAAGCCACACGTGGTACATAGAGAAGTGAAGAAGGGAAGTATACAGCGAGAAATGGGGATGAGTGTCTTGAAAGTGTCGAGTGCGGGAGAGAATGGGTATGAATGGGGGGTTTGTTTTAGTGGGTGAAATCACGGTAAAGACCGTTGGGGAAGCATGATGGGGGACGAGGCTGCAAGGATCCTTCCCCTTCTCCACCATGTCTCTCTGCAAGCCATATCAGAGTATTTTTATGGGAGGTGATGTAGCTGTTGCTATATCTATTGAGGGATATTTTTGAGAAAGAGATTCTCCACCTGCCCAGATATGGTTGAGCTGCAAATTTTATTGTAATTTTTTCATCCCCTACTCTGCTGAGATTATTATTCGATGTCCGAGAATTCCAAGATAGATATTACGTGATAAAGGACATGAATCTATGAATGAATCTTTATTTTCCTTCCCAGCTGCAGTATATACATTATTTGTTCAAAGAGATATATTAGATAGATAAAGTAAAACTGAAAGTTTTAGTCATGATAATGTTTGTCAAAATTATTTCAGCTTGGTCATGAAGAAGGAAGTGTGAATTCACAAGAAATGACAACAAGAATGTCATAGTCATAGAGAAGTGAAGAAAGGAATAATACAGAGAGAAATGGGGATGAGTGTCTTGAAAGTGTTGAGTGCGGGAGAGAATGGGTATGAATGACTGGGGGTATAATGGGGGGGTTGTTTTAGTGGGTGAAATCGCGGTAAAGACCGTTGGGGAAGTATGATGGGGGACGAGGCTGCAAGGATCCTTCCCCTGCTCCACCATGTCTCTCTACAAGCCATATCAGAGTATTTTTATGGGAGGTGATGTAGCTGTTGCGATAACTATCGAGGGATATTTTTGAGAAAGAGATTCTCCACCTGCCCAGATATGGATGAGCTGCAAAATTTATTGTTTTTTTTTGTCCCCTACTTCGCCAATGAGATTATTATTCGATGTCCGAGAATTCCAGGATAGGTATTACGTGATAAAAGACATGAATCTATGAATGATTCTTTATTTTCCTTTCCAGCTGCAGTATATACATTATTTGTCTGAAGAGATATGTAAGATAGATAAAATAAAACTGAAAGTTTAGTCATGATAATTTTTGTCAAAATTATTTCAGCTTGGTCATGAAGAAGGGAGTGTAAATTCACAAGAAATGACAACAAGAATGTAAAACAGCCATTTCCTGTATTTGAAAGAGGCAAAGTTGATCCAGAAACCAAAGAGACAGGGGAGGAACAGCTTCTACATGCAAAATTCCCCATGAAAGCTAGCCAGTTGAAGGCCAGAAGACAGATATTGGGCAGTATTTTTGGGTAGGAAAAGGAAATAAAGCAAAAAAAAGTTAGTTAAGTACCTACCCGATTGTAAGCATGAAAAGGAGAAAAATGTATAGCTACCCCCTGTCTCCTGAGGTAGTTCTGTTGAATAGTAGCTCGATAACATTCAAATTTGAGATAGTAGAAGAATATATATATATATATATATATATATATATATATATATATATATATATATATATATATGTATATATATTAATTTTTCATGTACAACTCCTTAAGAGATTATGAAACTTAAGCAAAATGCATTCATTAATGTTGCAAATGAAATATGATTTGTATTTTTATTACTGCATACACAGGGACAAACTTTTTATATTTTTTCACATACCTGTTTTTGTTATATAGTTTTTTCTTTGTGTTGAAGAAATCTTTAATATCTTTATCCCTTTGATACATTTTAATTAAAGAATTTTGAAAAAGATTATCTAGAGATGATTATTGTTTATTAATATCATTGTCATGAAAATTATAATTACAATTGAGCTAATTAAGATACTTGAGATTCTCAGAGCTTATATGTTGAGTTTGTAATTTAAAAATAATGATACTTAAGTCCTTTTAAGTCATTTATTAAGAAAAGATAATTGTAATTTTGCTGATAGTAGTAGAGATATTATCACGTATGATTGTAGTAAGTTGCTTTGATTTCATCAGGGGTATGTTGACTTATAGCGAGTGTGTGCTTTGACTCAGTCCTCTGATTTATGGAAAGAGAAATGATTGTTATAATAGACAAGGATGTGTATGCTCATTTCAGTAAAGTCCTTTGCAATGTTAAACAGAAAGGAATGGATTTGTGCTTCGATGTTTCTGCAGTTGTACACTGAGTTATTTTGTTTTTTATTCTTTTTAGATGTTAGAAAGTTATTGCAGTTGCGCTCTGTCCCTTTGTATAGTTGGGCAGGAAGTCATGTCATAAAAAGGGCCTTACAAGTGAAATTATACGGTTTTTTGAAGAAAAATATATATTCTCTCTCTCTCTCTCTCTCTCTCTCTCTCTCTCTCTCTCTCTCTCTCTCTCTCTCTCTCTCTCTCTCTCTCTGTCTCTCTCTCTCTCTCACCCTTTTACCCTTTACATACTGAAAACTGTTATTTCTCTGTGTTGACAGATTATTATGATAATTGATTCTTTTTAGATTTCTTTGCAAATTTGCTAGATAATAAGTGTGCCCAAGTTTTATTTCAGTTGATAAGTTTTTGCATACTGATATTGCATAAATATGATAAGACATCAGTAAAACTGATTATTATATGAGTTATTCTGCCACATATTTCAACTGTTTTAGAAAATAGATAAAGCTCCCACTGACAAATTGGGCAACCAGAAAGCTAATGCTTATGCTCTATGTATATATACAGATATATATATATATATATATATATATATATATATATATATATATATATATATATATATATATATATATATATATATATATATATATATATATATATATATATATTATATATATATATATATATATATATATATATATATATATACATATTATGACTGCAGGAAATCGAATAGCCAAAGGAGATAGTGTTAGAAACAGCATCGTTGTGAAGTATGAATGTAAGACTCTGTTCTTACTTCAAAATGCCAGTCTCAATTGCATTTGCGCTGCTGTTCCTGAGTAGTATTGTTATTAATATGTTAACTGTTATTGTAGCTATCACCCCATTGCCTTTTGCATAATTGTTATTTTAGTAAATGTTATCAGCAGTAACCAAATGATTTGTATCTTGTATCTTGAATTCGTGCTTGATATTACTGTAGCCACTGCTAATAAGAGTATTTCTTTAGTGGCTGTTCTCAGCATTTAATGACCGTTCTCTTTGATATCTGTAGTAGAGTAATGTTATGTATCAGTTTCTCAGCTAAGTCCTAAGTGTCTTGGAATAATAATCTAATGGTGTACACACATACTTTCCATTACCACCCTATTTCCAGGCAGCCCTGACCTGCAATTTTCAAATTTGATTTTCACAGACCAGTCCCTTTTACCCATGGGAGAGATTGCAATCGCCTGCAGATGCAGGGAGGCGAAGTATGCCCTTGGGATGCAGACAAAAGGCCTTTGTTTGTGTGCAGAGGTCATATGTATTCCTTCTGCATTTGTATTAGCGACATTAGGTTCTAATTTTCGTCCTGAGAATCTACTTCAGTGTGAGCGTGTTTTACAGCTACTGAAGTGAGAGGCACTGTGGCACTGCAGGTGTACATGAGGGGTGGTTATATTCAAGAGCCACCTCAAGAGTTGAATGAAATCGGGCAGGAGGGGTTCCGGTCAAGCTGGATGATGCATCAACGCCCTCCCTTTTTGTCTTGTCAGTCTCCAGATAAGAAGAGGATTCGTGGTACGTGTGCAAACCCGGGCCTGCAATGAAAATGACAGGCGGAGGGGTGGAAATCTGAAGAATGCAATGGCAAGTCCTAGGCAGTGATAACCCTTGGGGGGGCTGGGGAAATGAAAATCTCCAAAAAATTAAAAAAAGAACTGAAAAGTGGGAAAGAAAGAATCCCCATACATGTCTTAACTTTAGTGAAAAGAGAAAGAAAGGGTATGGAAAATCCCTTATTAGTTATTTTACAAAGTATGTTCCCCAATGTATTAAAACTGAAAAATATGGGAAAGAAAATGTCCCCACAGTCTTTGACCAGATGTGAAAAGACAAAATTTATATATTTTTTTATTTTTTTTCCTAGCTTTAAGATAATTTTAAGTGGAAAAACCTCAGAGTCTCCCTTAGACATAAGTTTATTAGAATAAGTGTCATTAATAAATTGTACAATTTGCAAAAATCATAAAAAGTTGTTTTCTGCTTAAATTTTATCATTGTTTTGAATCATGATTTAATCTTTGTGTTATTTGAGCTCGCAGAAGAATCCACTCCTCATTTAGTTCTTAGGTTGAGAGGTGGTATGCAGATCTTTGTGAAGAAAGATCATAGACAAATATGCTTTATTTTATGTTCATTGAGTTCTCGTATCAGTTTGTCCTTGAATAGTAATTATATATTGTAATTGTGAATGTTTTTAACTTTTCATACCATAACAAATGTTTTGTTTTAAAAGTGCTTGCATACATCATGTCCAACTGTATGGTGTACTGTTTGATTAATGAAATAGCTTAATTAGCTCTGTTCTTAAGTAATTTTGCCAATGCTTTCTAGCTATATGTTGCAGTTGAGAATACTTAAATTTGATTTTGTGATTTTGATTACAATGCTTATTATAAAGAACAGATTTTTCTTTGTCAGTTTTTTTGCATAGCAATTTTGATATTACTGTACTCTATTTAGATAATTGTATGAGATTGTAATAGTTTCATAAGTCAATTTCTTAGATAGTTCTGCCCCATTTTTGTAAAATAATGATAGTTAGAAAACTGTAAGGCTCTCATAGAAGTATTTATAATGCTTCGTCAGAAATATATGAGATATTTCAGTTTGGTGGTGAGGAGTGTCATAAGGCATTTCAGAGATGCCTATAAGTGCCGGATGGCAGTGACGCGCTCGATACCCACCGATCACATGAGTAGCTACAGAGAGTCAGTGAGAGGCCAGATCTTGTCCAGGGCAGATGTCACATCCACAGCTTAGCTAGTCTCCCCCTTGGGGGTGGGAATCCGGAATCGTTCGTGACAGGAATTGTAAGAATTGGAGCTCTGAGGAATTAATTGTTAATCTAGAAATAAAACCCTATAAGGAAGATGCTTATCTATTATCACCAACCACGCTACCAAAAGAAGATGAACACCACAATTATTGGAGTAAAATAGTGGGATGAAAATCCCACCACATTGCTGACACTCGATGGAATAGTGTTCCCACGACAAGAGCAGCAATGGAAGTAGTAGTGATAGAATAGAGACAGAGATGATACCTTACAGCGAAGAGAATGAAAATCCGCATTAAAAGTAAGAGAATGGTCATTAATGAGTCTGACTCACTTAGATTCAATACTATCAAGGAGATAAATATAAGAAGAAGCACCCCAGATTTGTGGGCAGTATTCTAAGCAGGGACGGTTAAGACCTCTATAGATTTTAAGTAATTGTAAAGATTTATAGTAATGACGAAAGCAAAACAGAACCTACAATTTTATGGATGCAGATTTAGAAATATGGATTATGTGATTCCTCTAAGACAAGTTAGAGGCTATATGAATTTTTAATATGTTGATAGAATTGAGTGGGTAAATTTCGTTAGTTCTGAAAATAATAGGGCTATCAGGAGGAGAAGAGGATAAAGAGATAGCCAGATACTGTGACTTGGAGGCATTAAATTTAACAAAATTTTGAGTGCCCCATTCAGATACCGTCTGCATATTGGAGTTGAGAGTTGACGAGAGAGTGAAAGGAGACTGATTACGAGTAGAAGATGAAGGTTGTGAAGGAATGGCAGAGGAAAAGTGAAGGGTAGAATCATCAGCAAAGTGGTGAAGAAGGGAGGAAGATGGGGATTGTAGATGATCATTGATGAAGAAAGGAACAGAGTAGGTGAAAGAACAATGACCAATGGAACACCATTGGTCAAAAGGGAATAAGCTAGATGTTGCACCATCAACAGTACAGATATAATACACTCAGAAAGAAAACTGGAAATAAGAGAACAGAGAGAAGGGGTAAAGCTATATGCAGGGAGTTTGGCCAATAGAACCTCGTGCCAGATTCTGTCAAAAACCTAGAGATATCAAGGGCGACGACAAAGGAGTCCCCATATTTCCTCAGAGAAGATGATCATACATGAGTAAGATAGGACAGGAGGTCACCAATGGATCTTGCCTTGCGGAAGCCGTACTGGTGATCGGAGGTAAGTAAGTTAGATTCAAGATATGTCAAGAAGTGAACATTGAGCAAAGTTAGGGCAATAGGTCTGTACTTTGAAGAATTAGAGCTGTCACCCTTCTTAGGAACAGCGTACACTAGAGCATGCATCCAAGATGAAGGATAGATACTGTTGGGGTTTAGGATGATTGTGTTAAGATTCTGTTTTACTAAGGGGACTCAAAGTACCAAGCTCGGTTAAGAGCTCACAAACAGACAGGACAGATATTTGTACTTGAACACCCCATCTCTATTACCATTAGTCGGTTAAATGAAACTCAGAATTCAACTTTCTTTTAATTTTGGAAATGCAATGACATTAAAAGAATTAAATTAAATTTCTCAAATTAAATTTTATGAAATGCTGCCTCGAATCCCGGAGGTGGTGAGCACGATTTCGTTTCCCGGCACCACGGACGTATGCCAAGACTTTGGCCTCAACTCGATGACCTCTGTCACACAGGCAGAGTAGAATACAGGACACTGCAATTTCAGAAACAGAAATGACACACTATTTATAATGGGAAACTGAAAGCATGAGCACACATATAATGAGCTTCCAATGTCATTCTACTGGATGAAAATATATTGGTTATTCACAGCTAACCAGAAATATTTATGCTACCAAAATAGCATACAAAACCATTAATTCTTTACTGGTTTTAAAGGAAAACAATATATTCACAATAAATGAAGAATAAACAAGACAAATACAGTACTGTATGCATTCCTTAAATTGTGGGCAACCACAAAAGTTGCAATGCTTATTACTGATTTACAATTAATATGGTAAAACACTCTATTTAGGGTAAAGGAAGAATCTACGAGATAAATACAGTATTCATTAACTTTTGGTTATCAAGAACTGTTTGCAATGAAAAAAAAGGGTGCAAAACCACCTTTTGAGGTATTTGCAACTTATAACTCAAAACACTTTATCCCCAACATATGAAGAATTAGCAAGATAAATACAGTATGCATTCATTAAATTGTGGTTAACAGGAAATATTTGCAAAGCCAAAAGGGCAAAACTACCTTTTAATTATTTGCAATTTGTATAGCAAATAGCTTTATTGACGAGTTTTTGACGTAAAACACTTTATTTACGATGATAGAAAGAGGTGAAATGAAATTAGAATTTATTAGGAAAAGAGATAGATTTTTACGGGCTCATAACCAGTCTTCAGAGGATGAGATTTTCGTTTATCACATTCAATGAAAAGAAACTTCGTAGCAATGTATATCAGCTGTAATTTACATGTTAAGGAATTAACTTTGGCATGTGAGATTCCAGTTTGGTAATTTACAAAATTTCGTGTGTATGGGAATGGAATCTGAGAATAAAATCCGTAAGATTTAGCCAGTAACGAATGTAACTAATTCTCAAAAATAAACCAATTTGCTTGACCCACGAGCTTTACCATACACTATCCCTCACCTTGTTGTGCTAGATGAATTCCTGTGAAGATGCCACGTAAATAAGGTTTGAAATAAACTTAGACTGCTCAGGCGAGATGTTGCCTCTTGGAAGTTTGGGCGCCAACGGAGGGCATCTCATTGTCCCTCCTGGTGAGTTCATCTGTAGGATACATTTCTAGAGCAGTAACTGGCTCTGATATCATTTTAAGGACTATTTTAGTGGTGGTCCCTGGCAGGCAATTATAGCAGAGATGCAAGGGAGAGACAGTATTTTTAGGTGCAACAAGTGGAAGCAAATAAAATAAAACGAGAATAATAATAAAAAGTTAGGTTACTGGTAAACAATCTCCAGAATGTTTTTGGCTCGTAGCAGACGGAAAATAGGAGCAGCCTTTATATCGGGGCTATACTTCTACACGTACAAGAAGATTAAATAAGGTATATTTAAGATCAGCCATAAGCTAAAATATAAATTGCAAATAATCATAATCTGCAAAAGTCAAGAAGTGGGAATTATTTTTTTAGTTAGAATATAACAGTTATGCTACTAATTTATTTAATAAGGCATCTAACAGCCTTTGGTTACTTTGAGCGAAACACTCTGTCACAAAGGCCCTTTCTAGAGAATATTGATTTAGCAAAATTCTACTACAGAAGGCGAAAAAAGAACAGAGGAAGTTACGGTGACTTCAGTGTTATTATGAGGGATGAGATATCCTTCTCATGGAAAGGATCAAATGAACAATAAGAATGGGATCCACCACTGGAACATATCATACTATTAGGAAAAGTAAACAAGTCTTGTAAACAAAACATTAAATGACATGCAAAACATAAAGGAAATGTGATCAAATTCAAATTTCAAGAAAATTAAATCACAATTAGATATCAGTGAATATCAATATTTAAGTTTATGAATGCTTCACATGCAAGAAGGCAATAATATAATATACAAAAAAATACAGTATACGCAAATTAAAAATTTTAACCACGTCGTCATTAACATTGGCGACTGGATTTAAAACAGTTTCAGCTATTCAACACTAAACTAAAATGTTTCCGCCATGTTCTGGCTTTCAGAGTCCCACAAAGGGAAATATAAAACTACGATCAAAAAATTATTCTTCATCTTTTTCGTCTTCCATTAGGAATAACGTTTGTTTGCTAAAATAAACAAGTACAGTACAGTATTAAAGACATAAAAGATAAACATAAAAAATAAACAACACATTTGAGAAGTAATCTTTACCGACTAGTCAAATTTAGGCTAACAGCACCAGCTTCCTCATTTGAGGGTAACGACCGTCGACTTAGTAGATCAGCAAGGTCATTGTCCTTGCCATGAACATGTTGGGCAGTGAATTTGAAAAGATTCAGGTAAAGTGCCCACCTTTCAGACGAGGATTTAGCTTGTCTGCAGTCTGTAAATATAGGAGAGGTCGGTGGTCGGTTCTCAGTGTAAAATGTTGGCCATACAGATGGACTTCAAATTTCTTTATGGCCCAATATGCAGCTAGAGCTTCCTTCTCCACGGTGGAGTAATTTCGCTCTGCAGGGCGAAGCCTGCGGCTTGCATATCGCACTGGAGCTACTTCTGCTGAGTTGTCTGATCGGGCTTGCAAGAGCACGGCACCCAGGCCTTCGTCTGAGGCGTCGGTCTGCAAAATAAATGGAAAATCAGGGTTCACCAGTTGTAATACTGGGTCACCCGCCAATGCTTCTCGGAGCTTGAAAAATGCTCTCTCCGCTTCATCTGTCCATTGGACAGGGGAGGATTTACTTTGCTTCGAGGAGGTCATTTGCTGCAAAGGGGCAGCGATAGTATTAAAGTATGGAATGAACCGTTGGTAGTAGCCGACACTACCCAGGAATGATCTCAGGTGAGTGACAGTAGCAGGTTTCTCCATATCCTTAATAGCTTGTACCCTGTCATGTAAAGGGGACATAGCTCCTTCTCCAACCACGTGGCCGAGATACTGCAATTGTGTGAAACCAATCTCACATTTGGAAGGCTTTAAATGAAGTCCATGCTGGTTCAGACGAGTGAGAACTCTGCGGAGAGTCTCGAGGTGCGATGACCAATCCTGAGAATGCACCAGGATGTCGTCTATAAAGCACGAAACATTCTCGAGATCCTGTAGTACTATCCTCATGAGTCTGCAGAAGCAGCCAGGGGCATTTACCATACCAAAAGGCATGACCCTGAACTGGTATAGACCATATCTTGTGGAAAAAGCTGTAAGAGGCTTGGTAGTCTCGCTCAACGGGACTTGCCAAAATCCACTGGCCAAATCCAACTTGGACAGGTAACGGGCTTGGGAAAGCAACGAGAAAATATGCTCGGCATCAGCAATGGGCTCTCCATCAAAGATGGTACGGGAGTTAAGCTTACGACAGTCAAGGCAGAACCTGTGACTGCCATCTCGCTTACGCACTGCCAGTAACGGCGAACAAAAAGGCAAAATGCTCTTTTCAACTATTCCGAGGCGGACCCAAGTGTCAAGATCTTCCTTCAGCCGTAAAGACAGCTGGTGGGGAAGACCATAGGAATGCTGAAATGGCTCTGGGTCAGTCAATCTGACATGATGCTCAAGGGTAGTGGTAATGCCTGGGAGGTCTTTGAAGACGTTCTCATAGTCCTCTAATAGCTTGTTCAGCTGTTCCCGTTGACTCGGTTGCAGTCTGGAGCTAATAATGCAATTACTCACACTTTCTTTTCGGTGTGTGGGAATGGCAGGATCCTTACCATCATCAAAAGCTAAGCTTATGTCTTCAATTGCGAGGGCGGTGGCTGCGGCCAGAGGGGCTTCTTCCGAAAAACTCCACTCCCGTAAGTCTGTCTCCACTGCAAGGGTGGAGTATTCCAATATAGGAAGTAAGGGGTGGCTATAATGGAGCACCTGTGTTGCTGCAGCCTCGGAGGTTCTGTTGATGCTGGAGGCATCTATAGGGGTTGCTGGGAGCGCCAGCGCAGGATCCCTGTGGGCCTCCGGGTCCTCACAATACAGCTTCAGCTGGTTAATGTGGTATTTCCGGTTATTGCCATCAACATTTAGCACATAATTGTCAGGGGTCACCCGGTGTACCACAGTGTACGGTCCTTTCCAGCGTAGCATTAGCTTGCGGGTATCTGTTGGAAGAAGTAACAGAGCTCGATCTCCGGGTGTCAGGGCACGACGCCGCGCACGCTTGTCAAGGAGGAGCTTGGCAGTCTGCTGGTGACCCTTAATGGCTAATTGGGCAGTTTTCCAAGCCTTTTTGAGGTGGGACGAAAACTTCAAAATATACTCATGGACGTCCCTATCGTCATCTTCGATGGTAGGTGAATCCCAACATTCTGCCAAGAATTCTACTGGGCCTCTGACCTTATGACCAATCAGCTCGAAAGGCAAGTATCCAGTAGTGTCGTGGGACGTGTCTCTGAAGGAGAAAAGTGCAGCAGGGACGTATTTGTCCCACTGCCTAGGTATATCTATTACTAGCTTGCGCAAACATCGCTTCAATGTCCCGTTATAGCGTTCGCATGCTCCATTTGATTGGGCATGATAGACACTCGTACGAATATGCTTCATTTCTAAAAGGTTACAGAAAGCCTCAAAGTGCCTACTTGTAAACTGACTTCCATTGTCAGAAGTGACCTGCTCAGGATAGCCAACCCTGGAGCAGATTTCAAATAGGGCATGAGCGACTGCTTCAGTTGTGATAGAAGACAGTGGCACTGCATCTGGGTACCTTGTTGCCAGGTCAACATATACCAGGAGGAATTGTTTCCCAGTGGACGAAGCTGGATTAATAGGACCTAATATGTCAATAGCGACCTTGGAAAATGGCTCCATTGAGAGCTTAGTTATCCCCATGGGAACTTTCGGTACCGGTGCCGTTGAGGTGGATTGACAGACAGGGCAGGAGCCTACATATCTGTCTACCTCGGTGTACATGTTTGGCCATACAAAAGCCTTCTGAAGGACGTGCCGAGTTTTTGCTTTGCCTCTGTGTCCACTCAGAGGTAAATGGTGTGCCACATAAATAGCCTGGCAGCGCAACGAAGCGGGCGCCACCAACTGTTTAAAGGTGTGGCCATCTTTAGTCACATGCCTACGAAGTACTCCATCTTCAAGGGCGTAAGTGATCTGGCCTCCTCCTCTCACCGTGAAGGTCCTTCCCTCCGTGGCCTGCTGCATCCAGCGTTTGAGGCTGGGGCACTCTTGCTGCAATTTGGCAAAGTCTGGACGGGACTTCAATGGCTCTAGAGGTGCATCATATGGTAAAGGAGGGGTAAACTCTCCGTGTTCCACATTACGTTTACTAACTGCGGCAGACTCAACGGAGTCAGTCGGAGAATCGTCCAAATTCTTGGCATCGAGGCCAGGAGTTACTGCTGAAATGGCTTCATGTGACTTCCCCCGAGGGAAGTTATAACGAGAAATGTCCTTATGGTATAGGTCGGCCTGGAAAGTAGGAACTAGGTTCAGTGCACGACCCATCAAGACAGGGTACATAAGCCCAATCATTGCCACAGCTGGGGCTTTTCCCTTGTAGTATTTGCAATCCAGGTTAATGACACAGCAGCGTCGTATTTGGGGTGTTCCTTCAGCAACCCGCACACGCACGACTTTGCTGGTAAAATCTTCATCCCTGACGAATCTCTCGTCAACAAGTATGCCATTGGCCCCAGTGTCAAGGGCTATCTCAGCTTCCACACCATTTATAGTTCCTAGACATTTTGGGATCACCTGCGGATTACCCCATTCGGTGAGTTCCACATTGGCAAGTTTGTACGTAGGTTCCTCGGCGTTATCCCCAGTGGCCCTTTCTGGCCTTATTTCTACAGCATGGGCCATGTGCGTGGCCGGACGGCTTTGTGGGCCGCCGCTGTGTGAGGGAGCGTGGTGGCTCTTAGAGTTTTGCTGAAAACCCTGGGAAGGATTAGCAGAGTAATGGCCTTTGCCTCTGAACTGCTGAGGCTTAGGTCTTACTGAGTTATCCTTCTTGAGTGTGGGTGCATTGCCGTAATAAGGCTTTGGAGTGTAAGGAGGATGTGCTGGACGATGTGAGTTCTGCGAGGGGCCCTTGTGCTTCCCGTTCATATGATCTCCTTTCCGGTGAGAATTATGGCTTGCTGCAGGGGAGATACAACTCTGAGGACGAACCTTGGAATCGGCCCTTCTTGCCCTCATAACATCACAGAGACGTACTCCAGGCTGGTTGTACTGGAGGTACTCGTCCACAGCAGCTAGACTTTTCTCGTAGTTGATCTCATCCTTAAGCTGAGTCCTTACATATGCAACAACATCTGGAGGAAGTTCATTGGCAATTGCATCAAACATCAAGAACGCATACAACTTCTCACGAGGACACTTTGCAACTCGTAACCAATCATTAAAGAGGCGAGCCTTGCGTTTGCCAAAGGTACTACAGTTCTCCTCCTTCAATGGGAAAGCATAAAGATACCTAGCACGACACTCAGCTGGTGAAAGGTTCTGTGAGGCCAGGAGTGTGCTTTTAACTTTCTCATAGTCCCTCAGTTGCATTTGGTCGAGTTCACTGACCAGGGTGAGCAGACGGGGTGGCATGGAGGTTAGCAGCCAACGACTCTTCTCAAACTCTGTGCCTTCATTAACTGCCGCAAGACTTTCGAAAGAGCGGATGTAAGTATCAAGCGGTTGCCTGCCGTCGTCCTCGTACTTCGGTATTGGGGAGGGCCTCTCCCGAGGCTGGTTTCCATTTCCAGTTGAGAGACCACTATCTGGGAATCCCGCTCGAACCCGAGCAAGCGCAAGCTCATGATCACGTTGTGCTTGTGCCTCATCAATTGCTCTCTTCTCCAGCTTATCTCCGCGTTCAACCATCTTCTCATGAGCCCATTCGGAGAGCTTCTGTCTTGGGGAAAAACCGTATCTCTCACCCCTAGCAATCAGTATGTCTAGGTAACGCTCCTCATCGAATGTTTTGATGGTTTCCATGTTTGTTTCCTGTGACTGCCTGGTTTCCATGGTGGTTTCCTAAACAGTCAATAACGAAGTGCCAAAACAACCACACAAAAAAAAAAACAAATCTCTACAATACAGTAGTAGAAAAAAAATGATAGAACTACACAACACCAAGGAGAGAAAAAAAAAATTCAACACCACAGTTCAAACTTAAACGTAAAAGTGATCTCAAAATCTCACCATAAAAGTGACTCAAAATACAATCAAGTGCAACAGCAGCAAAATGTTGCAAAACAGTGCATGAAACACTGGTAATACAGAATGGCAGTCGTGCCTGCTTAACAGCAATACGTGGCAGTACCTGCGGTTATTGTGCAAATGAAAGGAATGAGCAACACAATCAAGTGCAACAGCAACAAAATGTTGCAAAACAGTGCATGAAACACTGGTAATACAGAATGGCAGTCGTGCCTGCTTAACAGGAATACATGGCAGTACCTGCAATTATGGTGCAAATGAAAGGAATGAGCAATAACGAATTTTACCGACTAGCACCCAGTGCCTGAGAGTACAAACAAGTACAGTATAGCGGTCGTGCCTGCGTATGAGCGCGTATATGGCAGTACCCACAAATAAAATGTCGTAAGTAATACGAACAAGTACAGTATAGTGGTTGTGCCTGCGCATGAGCGCGTATATGGCAGTACCCACAAATAAAATGTCGTAAGTAATACGAACAAGTACAGTATAGCGGTCGTGCCTGCGTATGAGCGCGTATATGGCAGTACCCACAAATAAAGTGTCGTAAGTAAAATTCTGGAATGTTACCAAAAGGGCACAGATCCTATGCAAAATACACCAACGATAAGCTAACAGCTTACTAGGCAGCCAGATTACACATTTCTACTAGTAATGAGAAAATTTATTTTCAAGTGACAACTCAGACACATGAAAGGCTTAGCCTAGGCTCGATAAATGACACCAAAGTTTTTCTTCCAATCCATGAGCAGTCAATTCTTGAATATAAAACACAATTATAAGCAAAGTACTTAATATGCCTTCTCCCAATTCCTAAATCCCAAGGAAATATAAACAATTCCTAACAAGTATCACCCTTTAACGGATATATAAAACACGAATGCTTTAAAACTCAATCTTACCACGCAAATAAATGAAATTTTATATAACACGTCTTCTCGTCATGCAAAATTTCTTAAGTCTGTTACCACATATCTCATGTAGATTTCCTGAAATATTGTTTACCACATGGGAAACAAGAAAATATTAGTTACCATAATTAATATTGAAAATAAAAAAAATATCTTATCTGCAACGTCTCTAGCGCGAAAATTTTCGTGTGCAGCCTAAGATTCATTCATTTCAATAATCGAGCCAATGGTAATCGGGTTTCTTGTGCAATGTTAAAAAGCAAGATAAAAATAAATTTATAAAATCAGTCTGTCTGTTCGGGTCCCTGTTCGGGCACCAATCTTGTTGGGGTTTAGGATGATTGAGTGTTAAGATTCTGTTTTACTAAGGGGACTCAAAGTACCAAGCTCGGTTAAGAGCTCACAAACAGACAGGACAGATATTTGTACTTGAACACCCCATCTCTATTACCATTAGTCGGTTAAATGAAACTCAGAATTCAACTTTCTTTTAATTTTGGAAATGCAATGACATTAAAAGAATTGAATTAAATTTCTCAAATTAAATTTTATGAAATGCTGCCTCGAATCCCGGAGGTGGTGAGCACGATTTCGTTTCCCGGCACCACGGACGTATGCCAAGACTTTGGCCTCAACTCGATGATTACCTCTGTCACACAGGCAGAGTAGAATACAGGACACTGCAATTTCAGAAACAGAAATGACACACTATATATAATGGGAAACTGAAAGCATGAGCACACATAGAATGAGTTTCCAATGTCATTCTACTGGATGAAAATATATTGGTTATTCACAGCTAACCAGAAATATTTATGCTACCAAAATAGCATACAAAACCATTAATTCTTTACTGGTTTTAAAGGAAAACAATATATTCACAATAAATGAAGAATAAGCAAGACAAATACAGTACTGTATGTATTCCTTAAATTGTGGGCAACCACAAAAGTTGCAATGCTTATTACTGATTTACAATTAATATGGTAAAACACTCTATTTAGGGTAAAGGAAGAATCTACGAGATAAATACAGTATTCATTCACTTTTGGTTATCAAGAACTGTTTGCAATGAAAAAAAAGGGTGCAAAACCACCTTTTGAGGTATTTGCAACTTGTAGCTCAAAACACTTTATCCCCAACATATGAAGAATTAGCAAGATAAATACAGTATGCATTCATTAAATTGTGGTTAACAGGAAATATTTGCAAAGCCAAAAGGGCAAAACTACCTTTTAATTATTTGCAATTTGTATAGCAAATAGCTTTATTGACGAGTTTTTGACGTAAAACACTTTATTTACGATGATAGAAAGAGGTGAAATGAAATTAGAATTTATTAGGAAAAGAGATAGATTTTTACGGGCTCATAACCAGTCTTCAGAGGATGAGATTTTCGTTTATCACATTCAATGAAAAGAAACTTCGTAGCAATGTATATCAGCTGTAATTTACAGGTTAAGGAATTAACTTTGGCATGTGAGATTCCAGTTTGGTAATCTACAAAATTTCGTGTGTATGGGAATGGAATCTGAGAATAAAATCCGTAAGATTTAGCCAGTAACAAATGTAACTAATTCTCAAAAATAAACCAATTTGCTTGACCCACGAGCTTTACCATACACTATCCCTCACCTTGTTGTGCTAGATGAATTCCTGTGAAGATGCCACGTAAATAAGGTTTGAAATAAACTTAGACTGCTCAGGCGAGATGTTGCCTCTTGGAAGTTTGGGCGCCAACGGAGGGCGTCTCATTGTCCCTCCTGGTGAGTTCATCTGTAGGATGCATTTCTAGAGCAGTAACTGGCTCTGATATCATTTTAAGGACTATTTTAGTGGTGGTCCCTGGCAGGCAATTATAGCAGAGATGCAAGGGAGAGACAGTATTTTTAGGTGCAACAAGTGGAAGCAAATAAAATAAAACGAGAATAATAATAAAAAGTTAGGTTACTGGTAAACAATCTCCAGAATGATTTTGGCTCATAGCAGACGGAAATTAGGAGCAGCCTTTATATCGGGGCTATACTTCTACACGTACAAGAAGAGTAAATAAGGTATATTTAAGATTAGCCATAAGCTAAAATATAAATTGCAAATAATCATAATCTGCAAAAGTCAAGAAGTGGGAATTATTTTTTTAGTTAGAAAATAACAGTTATGTTACTAATTTATTTAATAAGGCATCTAACAGCCTTTGGTTACTTTGAGCAAAACACTCTGTCACAGATACTAGTAGAGAGAATGAGGCAAAAAAGACAGCATACTACAGGAGCCAGTTCTTCTGCAAAGTCCTTATGAAACCTTGCAGGGATACCATTGAGACCATATTCCTTGTTCGTCTTTAGCAAGCAAAGAACCTTGTGAACTTTGCGTGAAGAAAGGAAAAGGTAGGGTATAGAGTTAGAGAAGGGTAATGATTGAGGGACAGGTGCACTGTAATCGTTTACAGAAGAGTTGGCAGAAAAATGAGAACCAAAGAGAGTGGCTTTGTCAGTGAGAGAGCAAGCTATAGAAGCATCAGAATGAATGAGAGGTGGAAAGCTTGAGTTATAGAAGTTTTTGGAGAGGTTTTTGGCTAAGGACCAGAAACATTTGTCAGTTGGGAGAGGAGTTAAGGGCATCAATTTTCCTTCTAATAAAGGAAGCTTTAGACCTTCGAATCAGAGCAGTACAGTGGTTCCAAGCTTCAGTAAAAGCTGGGTGAGTTAAATCAGAAGGAGAGGCTTGGTATGACCGGTGTGCCCGATTCCTGGCCTGAATAGCCATGGAGCAGTCACGGTCAAACCAAAATATTGGGAGAAAAAATGTTTTCGTAGAGGAGGGGATGTACCCTTCTATTTCCAAGGTTATGATCATGGCAACTTTTAGAGCTACCTGATCAAGGTTGCGGGACCGAAAGCAGTAGTTATGCCATGGGAAGTCAAAGAGGATGTTACGTAAATCTTCACATTGGGTGTGCTGAAAGTGCCAAAGGTGGCGCTGAGTAGGAGGGATTGGTGGAGAGGGAGCAAAAATGGAAGAGACTGAGATCACAGAATGGTCAGATTTACCGAGAAGGGAAAACACAGAATAAGAGTAGCTTGAAGGGTTAGAAGTAAGAAATAGGTCAAGAGTGTTGACTGCATGTGTCGATCCGGAACATGAGTAGGATATTTGATAATTTGCTTCATATCATGAGTAATAGAGAAAGCAAGGCCCTATCTTCCTCCCACATCTGTGTGGTATACATTGAAATCTCTAATATAGGGAACTGCGGCATGTGGTTGAGAAGATAGCAAGGACTCATGACATGAGGACAGATATTCAAAGAAAGACACAATGTTAACGAAGTTAGGAGAACAGTAACATAAGGAAAGGAATATAGTGATAGTGGAGAGATAATTTTTTATCCAGAGAACATCAAAGACAGGAGATTCAAGGTCCTGAGCTCTGCACTAGGAGTGTTAGTATTGGAGTAGCCACAGACCCCACCTTTGGAAAGAAAATGAGAATACAGCTTATATTGAGAGATTTGAAATGGTCAGTGGAAGCATAATTAGACAGCTGGATTACAAAGTGAAGGAGGAGGTTAGGGAAGGAAGTACCCAAGTGCTGTTCTACAGACGAAAGATTAGGGTTCAGGCCACGAATGTTAGGATAATGAAGAGTGAAAGAAGCAGATCTATTGGGAGGTGCAAGGTTAAAGGCAGAACCATTACTACTGTCACACGTGTCTACCCTCAAGCCAGTAGTGGAGTCAACAATATCCCCAGAGATTCTTAGCACCCCTCTATGCTGGGTACTGAGGACCATAAACTGTGGGCCTTCCATAAATATAGCAAATATGAGGAAAAAAGAGCGCAAAAAGAAATATAAATGGGGAGTGTTGTGACTTGTCAAATGTAATGGGATAACAAGAGATGTGTAATGAATATGCCAGAATATTCGGTGTAGATGTAGCCATTAGGAAAGAACCATCCTGAAGGAAGACTCAACCCGGAGCTATCTGGACCAGTCCTACTTGAATCCGTAATACCTTTAGTCATAGTATTTCAACGGCCGGCTGGTGCCAAGGCCAACCTAGTAAACATTATATAGCTTGAATGTTCCTGATTGGCTTGAACTTCATATTGTATGTGTTTTATTGTGTGTTTTGTGTGTGTGTTTGTGAGCGAACTGAGTGTATGTGCAATTTGATTTTTTGGGAAACCATATTAATGAATGAAGAAATAATTGCTAGTTGAGAAAAATGTCATCTTTCATTATCCAAAGGCTGCCAAAGACTGTACTTAACACTCTATTCTAGGAAATAAAATCCTATTATTTATATAATCATATAGTGATATATTTGGCAACTGGAAGTGTACACGTGTCGTTCCAAGTCACTTGGATGGGGTTGAGTTGGATGAAAGGCGGTCTTAAATTAGCTCCATAATTTAACTACCATAGACGGGATTCAAGGATTCGATACCAGGGTTGAAAAGGTAATCAGATTACCTTCTGAGTAAGCCTGTAAAGGATATAATCCTTTTATTTTGGAAAATTGCCCTTGCAGTATGGTTATAAGGGAGCACCTGTCGAGTTAAATTGCGTAGGTTCGTATGAGGCAAATTCACTCTCATATTAATGATATACATTGGTAAAGTATATGACATTATGATAAATAACTACAGCTCTATATACAGCATATACAGCGCTTTAAGTAGAGTACCTAAGTGAGCTACAAAGCATTTTCCGTGTATATCCTCATTGGTTAAGTCGGACTAGATTTGCTGTCATTCCCGGTGAATAGCAAAAAGTAAAGATTGATGATTGTGTGTGTTTTTTAATCATGATAAAAAGGAGTTATTTGCATTCTATTTTAGCGTCTTTTATTCATTTAATAAACAAGATTCTTCTCGGATATGTGTGCATTCACACACACATCGCACAAACACAATAATAGAGTGCCTAATGGTGAGGTGAACCAATTTCTTTCACGAATATACTGTTGGTTCGAGATGTCGACAAAAACTTATGGCTGAATTCAACAAATATCTTCTTATTCTCAACGATCTCAACACACTCCACAATATATATATATATATATATATATATATATATATATATATATATATATATATATATATATATATATATATATATATATATATATATATAGTGTGTGTGTGTGTGTGTGTGTGTGTGTGTGTGTGTGTGTGTGTGTGTGTGTGTGTGTGTGATTACCTAATTGTGATTACCTAATTGTGTTTACGGGAAAGAGCCCAAAGCTCGTATCTTCCCGTCTCCTCATCGGTTCCATTTTATACTTAGTGATACTTATCATACCTGTCCTTAAAACTATGGATTGAGATAGCATTAACTACCTCCTCGCTTAGCCAATTCCAATTATCAACTACTCTTACACTGAAAAAGTATTTCCTTACATCCTGCAAAGAAGTTTTCTTACGAAGCTTCAAACTATGACCTCTAGTTCTAGAGCCAGCCATATCAAAATATCGATCCCTATCCACTCTATCATAACCATGAAGGAATTTAAAGACTGTCACCATATCCCCCCTCACTCTTCTAGCTTCGAGTGATGGTAAGTCTAATTCCCTCAGCCTCTCATCATAACTGAGATTGCGTATTTCTGGCACCAGTTTCGTGGCATGTCTTTGAACTTTTTCAAGCTTAGCTATGTGCTTTTTCAAGTGCGGATTCCAAAAGGGGGCTGCATATTCGAGTTTTGGCCTCACATAGGTGTGTGTGTTTAAGTAACCTTTTCACAGGTAAAATCATTATACCTATTGAGTTGGTAGACGTTAGGAGACCTCAAACGCCACTACCATCCCTTTCACACCCTTAGTATGCCTGAGTGGTATATTTACCCTTACCACTACTGACTGAGCGGGACTAAAACTCTGGTCTTTTGGTATTGCGGTTCAGTCTGAAACCAATATCAAAATCTGCATGTAGTTTTATGATACTTTCTTGGTCATCAATACTCTAGGAGATACGATATTCCTCACCAATTTGGACAGACTTATATATATATATATATATATATATATATATATATATATATATATATATATATATATATATATATATATATATATATATATATATATATATATATATATATATATATATATATATATATATATATATATATATATATATATATATATATATGTATGTATGTGAGTGTATGTGTGTGTGCGTTTTTTGACGTATTATTGCAGTACTAATTTTCAAGTAACAGACGGAATGAACTGCCATCTAATATATTTACTCTTGTGTTAATGTGAAAAGCATTATTGTTTTTAATTTTACATATTTATTGTTGTATTATTGTGATATTAAAATTTCATAAATTAGTTTCAGCTTCCAAATTACTCTTATTACCACATACATGAGTTCCAATATTCATGTTATTTCAATTATCACATCTATAATATTTTAGTCATGACGTAAGCATATTTTTCCCTGACGAATCAAACACTGTATTTCATACACTGCATATTTTGGGATGATCCCCATCGTGATTATGTTATTGAATTTTGGCCACAAGCCCAGCTATTTTGGAATTGCCTGATAGCTATTTCAAGCGTAACAATTTTAATTATGCGTTTAGCAAAAATCAAATTGACTACTGGAATTTTGCTCCATATAAATACTTTTTCTATGTATGTATGTATGTATGTATGTATGTATGTATGTATGTATGTATGTATGTATGTATGTATGTATGTGATTACCTAATTGTGATTACCTAATTGTGTTTACGGGAAAGAGCCCAAAGCTCGTATCTTCCCGTCTCCTGATCGGTTCCATTTTAGAGTTAGTGATACTTATCGTACCTGTCCTTAAAACTATGGATTGAGATAGCATTAACTACCTCCTCGCTTAGCCAATTCCAATTATCAACTACTCTTACACTGAAAAAGTATTTCCTTACATCCTGCAAAGAAGTTTTCTTACGAAGCTTCAAACTATGACCTCTAGTTCTAGAGCCAGCCATATCGAAATATCGATCCCTATCCACTCTATCATAACCATGAAGGAATTTAAAGACTGTCACCATATCCCCCCTTACTCTTCTAGCTTCGAGTGATGGCAAGTCTAATTCCCTCAGCCTCTCATCATAACTGAGATTGCGTATTTCTGGCACCAGTTTCGTGGCATGTCTTTGAACTTTTTCAAGCTTAGCTATGTGCTTTTTCAAGTGCGGATTCCAAAAGGGGGCTGCATATTCGAGTTTTGGCCTCACATAGGTTACATAAATATTTCTGAACATTTCCTTGTCCATGTGCCTGAAGGCTACCCTTACATTTGATAAGAATGCATATGCTGCCCTTACTACGCCATTTATATGTATCTCTGGGGACAAATCTGCCAGTATGTTTACTCCTAGATCTCTCTCATTTTCTGTCTCTTGAAGTTGTACTCCAGCCACCGAGTAGTCAAGCTTGGGCCTTCTTGCACTTGTACCCATTCTCATTACCTTACATTTTGAGGTATTGAATTTCATTAGCCACTTTTCTGACCACTCATGCAGATTATTTAGATCCTCCTGAAGTTCTCTACCATTGTTCTCGTTTTTTACTTTCTTCACAATCTTTGCATCATCTGCAAACATATTCATGAATGAATTTACAGACTCTGGTAGGTCATTTACATATACAAGGAACAAAAGTGGCCCTAAAACTGAACCCTGTGGAACTCCACTACTAACTCTTCTCCATTCAGACACTGAGTGTCTTACTCTAACCCTCTGTTCCCTTCCTTCTAAGTAAGTTTTTATCCATTCCAAGACATTTCCACCTATTCTAGCCATTGATTGCAGCTTCCTAATAAGTCTCCCATGTGGAACAGTGTCAAACGCTTTCTGGAAGTCTAGGAATATGCAATCTGCCCAGCCCTCTCTTTCCTGTAAGATTTGGCTTACCTCATCATAAAATTCTAATAAGTTTGTTACTGTTGATCTTCCTTCTCTGAAGCCATGTTGCCTCACTGACAAAAAGTTGAAGGATTCCAAGTGAAGAGAGATATGTTTCCTTAGTAGTTTCTCCATAAGTTTGCAAACTATGCTGGTCAAGGAAACTGGTCTATAGTTCAGAGCCGTATCCCTCCTTCCCTTTTTGAAGATAGGTATCACATTTGCTTGTTTCCAGCATCTTGGAATCTCCCCCGACTCCAGTGACTCCTTAAATATGATACTTAGTGCCACTGATATTGTGTTTGCGCATTTTTTAAGCACATGAGGGGATATGTCATCAGGACCTGTAGCTTTATGAACATCTAAATCCATCAGCGCTTTGCATACCTCTGTGGCTGTAAGGTTGATGTTCTCTAATACCGGCCCTTGAGCTTCTATCACTGCAATCTGAGGGGGTGGGGTATTTTCTACTGTAAATACTGACTGAAACTCCTTGTTCAATTCTTTGCAGATCTCTTCGTCCGTCTCAGTGATGCTTCCATCCGCTCTCTTTAGTCTTAAAACCTGTTCTTTTACCTTCAGTTTTCCTCTGATAAAGTATGTATGTATGTATGTATGTATGTATGTATGTATGTATGTATGTATGTATGTATGTATGTATGTATGTATGTATGTATGTATGTATGTATGTATGTATGTTGTATGTATGTAGGTATGTATGTATGTATGTATACTTTGTGCATATATATTGACAGACAGACATATGACTTCCTCGCGTTTTTTCAGATCAGATACAGACATATAAACTTAAAAATATATTACACTGAGGACAAGAGGACCGGAGAAAAAGATTTTTTGAATATGATTTGGATTCCGTTCAAACTGTCCTTTTATAGCATCATCAAGAATCGTATTAATATATTATATGTCGATAATCAGCCTATTTATTTAATGATCATATAAAATGAAGATGATTCATATATATATGTATATATATATATATATATATATATATATATATATATATATATATATATATATATATATATATATATATATATATATATATATATATATATATATACAGATATATATATATATATATATATATATATATATATATATATATATATATATATATATATATATATATATATATATATATATATATATATATACAGTATATATATATATATATATATATATATATATATATATATATATATATATATATATATATATATATATATATATATATATATATATATACTGTATATATATATATATATATATATATATATATATATATATATATATATATATATATATATATATATATATATATATATATATATATAAATCGATACTTTAGTCTATCATTATTTCTCTCTTCTCTTATTTCTCAAATATGTAAGGTTATATGATTTCTAAATGTCAGTTACGAAATTGATCAAACTCGTATATTTATAAACCTAATATTGCTTACGGGGAAGAGCCCTATGCTCATAACTCTCTCTCTCTCTCTCTCTCTCTCTCTCTCTCTCTCTCTCTCTCTCTCTCTCTCTCCTCTCTCTCTCTCTCTCTCTCTCTCTCTCTCTCTCTCTCTCTTTCTTGCTAACAGTTCTCTCCCTACAGAACTATGATTGCATTTATCATTTATACTTTCCTCTCTTATAGGTGTGTGTGTTTGTTTTATTGTGTGTACATATTTGACTGATTGTGATCACAGGAAAGAGCAGCTTGTTATTTATAGCTCTCCGTATCCTGTTTATTGACTTTTTTGCCATTTGTTGCCACTAATCACATCTTTCTTAAAAACTATGAACGCTTTCAGCTTTGACAATGAATTACCTCGCTTAGCGAATCCAGCTTTCAAAGATCCTAATACTAAAAAGTATTTCCTTACATATTACAAAAGTTTCCTTCTAGGCTTCAGACAATTTGTGTGTGTATGTAAGTGTTTATTTTTTGATTTGTGTTTGCTGGTATTCATCACAAATATTTCCCCCATTTTAAGTGTTGAAATTGACTAATTTATTATTTATCTAACTTCATCCAGGATTAAAATGAATCTTTAGTTTGTGTAGTTTTTATTTTTTACAGTTGGAATGTAATAAATCTTTTATCTTTCTTCCTCTCTGTTTCCTTCTCTCCTCTTGTATGGGTAATTTTTACACTGTTTCCAATTTCCCCTGCTGTAACCCATCGTGAAATTTAGGAAAAAATCCAGAGGGATTTCCCTCTGTTACAGTAAAGCGAGGGTGCACTTTTTAAAGGCTGACCCATTTCTTGTTTTTCCTCGTTGAGAATTTTAAGATTTCTTTCGTCAGTAGATTCGAGGAGTTTATTTCATATGTGTAAATATGAAAAGTATGACTACCCCTGACTAGGGTTCGAACTTTCATCACAGAGACAAGCTATCGCTGTACTTAATGCATTCACATTGTTCAGCGATCTCATTAGATTCTAGATCTGCAGCTTTTTGTTTAAATAAAGTAAAAAAAAATCATATCTAAAACACTCATAAAAGCAGAAGGTGGTTGTAAGCATTCAACAGTATATATAAATATTCTTTATGTTATCAAAGTGATGGAAAGTATATATTCCTTTCTCACAAATGCTCGTTAGCGTAGTGTCAAAAATATAATGATAATATATTCCACACAGCCTCATGCATTTTCCTTGCTCCTAATTCCAGAAAATTCCAATTATGAAACAGAGTTTTGTACATTTTTTTTCCTTCTCTCAGAACCCATGCGAGAATTATTATTACACTCACACTGTTATAAATTTTCATTCTTTCATTCGCCAAATGAGAATAATTACTTCACATTATTGTACATTATCCAGGAGAGTATGGAGATTACACTCATTATAATTACAATACTATTTTGCGCTCTCCTGGAGAGCATAATTATTTTTTCATATTTATTCATATTATTTCTCCCAAAACCTAGCAATACATCACTGGAAAGTCCATAAAGGACAATATAGATACTGCATATTTTCTACTTCTATTCACAGTCAGAGGGTAGTGCTTGAAAGTAAAAAAAAAATAATATAGACAATCTTGCATATCTTTTTTTTTCCCAACCCTCAGACATACTAACTTGGAAGGTGCATGAAATGATTTAGATACTCTTTGATACCTATGTGTAGTCAGTATATGCTTGAAACGTAGATTGAAATTGACTCACACTTTTTTCTCAATATCCAGAAATGCTTCAACAAAAAGTGCAATAGAATGATGAAGATACTTTTAGAGAGTTATTTCTGGTGACCATCAGGGTGCAGTGTTTGAAACACACTCATCTATGTATTCTTTCTCTCACTGAGAAGGAAAAGTCACAGTGTTGGAAAGCACAAAAGGTACTGGGAAAATAGTCACCTTTTTAACCACCATGAACTATTAAAGCTATAAACACTTTTGAAACACCTATTTACTGAAACTCGTGACTTTACACACTGACACACAATTATATTTGAAGGCATTAAACCAATGTGAATCTCGATAAGATTTATTATATTTCATAATCAAACAAATGACTTTAATCTTGACTTGGAGAAATCACATGATTCAAATTTTTGAAGCTGCATCTAAAAATTGAGGATCCTGTTTCGTTATCGAATTTACCTTTCCTCATCTCAATTGCTAAAAATCTGTGAAGGTGTTGTTCGTCCCTGCGTAGAATACTGCTCTCACATCTGGGGTGCTTCTTTTTACACTTATTTCCTTGATAGGGTTCAATCTAAGGTCATCAATAATCTTACTCTTCTTACTAATCTCGATTCTCTTTCTCTTTGTAGCAAGCTATATCTCTCCTTTGCTATCGGTACTTCATCCATCGCTGCTCCGATGAGTTGGCAAGAAGCAGCCCTCCCCTTTTAATGAGGCCGAGTGACACACACCAAGCAGCTTCGTCGCACAGGTACTGTGTGGAGATTTATAGCTTTCGGATTTGTCGGTGCAGTGACTGTTTATCATGCTCCTATATCAAACTTGTCCTTAGGCTGCTACTTTTTCATCCTAAATGTTTTCTTGGTTGCCGGGCCCGTGGAGGAGAACTTTCTTTGCTCATTCCGGCGTTAAACTCATTAAAAACAAAATAACACAAAAGCAGTGAAGCAAAACAGATTGGATTCATTTAGATTTGCTATCGTTTCGTACTGTGTATGATTTGTAACTTTTTCCCAGTGACATTTTATGTGACTTTTTCCTGCGACTGTTTTTTCTGGTTTCCCGTTCTCAGTGCTTATAATGATGATGATGATGATGATGTGTCACCACCACCACCATCATTAGTAGTAGTTGTAGTAGTAGTAGGAAATATGAAATAATTCTGTGAATGAATACACAGTTTGTTTATTCAGAGGTTAAAAGAAAATATTTATGTAGCATTGTCCCAATTTGCGAGACACAGGAAGTGAGCCATTACCGTTAAATACTCTTGAGACTGAGTCTTGCGGGTAAGAAACAGGACGAGACAAAAGGATTTTCAGGGGTCTTACGAAAGTGCTTTTAGAATTGCATTCTTTACATTACGCTCTTCTGTGAGTGTGTGTGTGTGTGTGTGTGTGTGTGTGTGTGTGTGTGTGTGTGTGTGTGTGTGTGTGCGCGCGTGTGTTTGTGAGTGTGAATGTGTGTGTGCGCTCATGTGTGAGTGTGTATGTGTGTGTGTCTGTGTGCTTATGCTTCTTTGGGGGTTAAAGAGAGTTTAAGATTCGATATCCTTTCTCTATCCTTGTCTTGTTTTAATATGTATGTATGTATGTATGTATGTATGTATGTATGTATGTATGTATGTATGTATGTATGTATGTATGTATGTATGTATGTATGTATGTATGTATGTATGTATGTATGTATGTATGTATGTATGTATGTATGTATGCATGTATGTATGTATGTATGTATGTATGTATGTATGTATTGTGACAGAGTGTTCTGCTCCAAGTCACCAGAGGTTTTTATAGATGCCTTATTAGTTATATAGTGAACTTTTAACTGTCTTTCCTTTTCTTACTAAGAAAATCTCACTCCTTACATTTTGCAGATTATGATTATTTACAGTTTATATTTCAGCATATAGCTAATTTTCAATATATCTCGCTTAATATTCTTGTACGTGTAGAAAGCATGATCCCAGTATAAAAATCTCCCTTCATTTCTCTGTTCTCTGCTTTTCTCTCATGTATGATGCCGTAATCCTAGCGAGTCTGTTAGATATGTTTACGCAATTTTCCTATTATAAAATTGCTCTTGCTGATAGATTTTGTTTTATTATTAAATATTTCTCCTTCTGATAAATTTTGTTATAAATCTAACCTTGCTGATATGTCATTAGCCTGTTTAGATGTATTTCAGTAACTTTTTTACTATTTGAATATTTAAATTTCTTTCTCTTGCAACGCAAAGAACGCTCTGCAGATATCGACCAGTAGTTTATTTAGCCCATGAATATTTCTCGTTTCTTTTGTTTGCTTCCTCTTGTTGCACCTAAAATACTGTCTCTCCCTTGCATCTCTGCCATAGTATGTCTGCCAGGGTCCACCTCTATAGTAAATAAACCATTTGGGGACAAATTACTGCTCTGAATAAATCCTACAGGCTGCCATATGATGACGACACCGAAAGGGACGCTTTATCGCACTGAATTAGCGACCAAACATCATCACAGAGGGAAGATTTTGCTTCAGCAGTCACACTTACTCCAAACTTCTTTTGTGGCAACAGTCTTCACAGGAATTCATCTGGCACAAATAAGGTGAGAGATAGGTGAAGGTAAAGCTCGTTAGTCAAGCAAATTGGGAATTCGAGAAACTTGTTAAATCCGTTACTGATCAAATCCGTTACTGGTCAAATCCTAATTAATTTTTCTCTGTTTCATTCCCATACAAGCGCACTTTTGTAGATTACCTATCTGGAATCTCATTTGCCAAATTTAATTCCTTGGCCTGGAAATTACCGCTGATATACATTGATAAGAAGTATCTTTCATTGCGAGTGACTAGGTAAAATTTCGCCCTCAGAAGATTGCTCATTACCAAGTAAACATCTATCCCTTCTTCCTAACGAATTCTAAATTCATTTCACCCCTTTTCTATCATCTTAAATAAAGTGTTTTACGTCAGTACTCGTAAATAAAGTGTTTTAAGCTATAAATTGCAAGTAATTCATAAGGTGTTTTTGCCCCTTTTGGTACTGCAAACATTTCTTGTTAACCACAATAGTAATGAATAAATATTTATCTCGTACATTCTTCCTTTATCGTAAATAAAGTGTTTTATGCTATAAATTGCAAAATATAATTTAAATAACGTATTTTACGCTATAAATTGCAAATAATTCATAAGTAATAATGCTCTGTTGGCATTGCAAACTTCTCTTGTTAACCACAATTTAATGAATACAAATGTATTTGTCTTGCTGATTCTTCATTTGTTGTGAATAAATTGCTTTACTCTAATGCCGGCAAATAATTAATGATGTTATATGCTCTTATGGTAGCGTATAACTAACCAGTATATTATCATCCAGTAAAATAATATTGGAAACTCATAATTTGTGTTCTCTTGCCTTTAGTTTTGCCATTATTAACTGTGTGTCGTTTCTGTTTCTGCAATTGCATTCTCCTCTATTCTACTCTGCCTCTGTGACAGAAGTAATCTAAAGATGGGTTTACACGGTCAAGCAGTTCGTCGAACCCGGCTCGACAGACAAGTGTTTGAAGTGATGTTCGAACGTGTGAGCGGGGTATTTGGTTGTCGAACACGTTCCGTGTTCGAGAACCAAATACCCCGTTCACACGTTCGAACATCACTTCAAACACTTGTCTGTCGAATCGGGTTCGAAGAACCGTTTGACCTTGTAAACCCCCCTTTAGAGTTGAGGCCAAAGTCTTGGCATCCGTTTGTGGTGCCGGGAATCGAAATCGTGCTCAGCACCTCCGGGATTCGAGGCTGCAATCCATAAATTAAATTTTTTAATTTGTTCCAGTTTTCCAAAATTAATTTAGTTTTTTTGTAATGTGTCCTTGCATGTCCAAAATTAAAAGAAAGTTGAATTCTGAGTTCCATTTAACCGAGTAGTGGTGATGGGGTGTGCAAGTACTATCTGTTCTGTCTGTTTGTGAGCTCTAAACCAAGTTCAGTACCTAGAGTCCTCTTGGTAAAACAGAAACTTAACAACATCTTCCCCACAGGTATGTATGTATGTATGTATGTATGTATGTATGTATGTGATTACCTAATTGTGATTACCTAATTGTGTTTACGGGAAAGAGCCCAAAGCTCGTATCTTCCCGTCTCCTCATCGCTTCCATTTTAGACTTAGTGATACTTATCGTACCTGTCCTTAAAACTATGGATTGAGATAGCATTAACTACCTCCTCGCTTAGCGAATTCCAATTATCAACTACTCTTACACTGAAAAAGTATTTCCTTACATCCTGCAAAGAAGTTTTCTTACGAAGCTTCAAACTATGACCTCTAGTTCTAGAGCCAGCCATATCGAAATATCGATCCCTATCCACTCTATCATAACCATGAAGGAATTTAAAGACTGTCACCATATCCCCCCTTACTCTTCTAGCTTCGAGTGATGGCAAGTCTAATTCCCTCAGCCTCTCATCATAACCGAGATTGCGTATTTCTGGCACCAGTTTCGTGGCATGTCTTTGAACTTTTTCAAGCTTAGCTATGTGCTTTTTCAAGTGCGGATTCCAAAAGGGGGCTGCATATTCCAGTTTTGGCCTCACATAGGTTACATAAATATTTCTGAACATTTCCTTGTCCATGTGCCTGAAGGCTACCCTTACATTTGATAAGAATGCATATGCTGCCCTTACTACGCCATTTATATGTATTTCTGGAGACAAATTTGCCAGTATGTTTACTCCTAGATCTCTCTCATTTTCTGTCTCTTGAAGTTGTACTCCAGCCACCGAGTAGTCAAGCTTGGGCCTTCTTGCACTTGTACCCATTCTCATTACCTTACATTTTGAGGTATTGAATTTCATTAGCCACTTTTCTGACCACTCATGCAGATTATTTAGATCCTCCTGAAGTTCTCTACCATTGTTCTCGTTTTTTACTTTCTTCACAATCTTTGCATCATCTGCAAACATATTCATGAATGAATTTACAGACTCTGGTAGGTCATTTACATATACAAGGAACAAAAGTGGCCCTAAAACTAAACCCTGTGGAACTCCACTACTAACTCTTCTCCATTCAGACACTGAGTGTCTTACTCTAACCCTTTGTTCCCTTCCTTCTAAGTAAGTTTTTATCCATTCCAAGACATTTCCACCTATTCTAGCCATTGATTGCAGCTTCCTAATAAGTCTCCCATGTGGAACAGTGTCAAACGCTTTCTGGAAGTCTAGGAATATGCAATCTGCCCAGCCCTCTCTTTCCTGTAAGATTTGGCTTACCTCATCATAAAATTCTAATAAGTTTGTTACTGTTGATCTTCCTTCTCTGAAGCCATGTTGCCTCACTGACAAAAAGTTGAAGGATTCCAAGTGAAGAGAGATATGTTTCCTTAGTAGTTTCTCCATAACTTTGCAAACTATGCTGGTCAAGGAAACAGGTCTATAGTTCAGAGCCGTATCCCTCCTTCCCTTTTTGAAGATAGGTATCACATTTGCTTGTTTCCAGCATCTT
>JAXCGZ010001962.1:5000-27500 GCA_037179515.1 Halocaridina rubra | reverse complement strand
ATGTCTTGTCGTCCTCACTTTACAAGTTTCTTCTTATGAAAAGAATATCGAAGATAAGATGTTGAAGCTGAGTGGACTGTACTGTATTTAAAAAAACAACAACAATGTTTTATATAAAAAGAACTTTGAAGATTAGCCATATATGTTTACTGAATTGTACATCATTAAACTGTGAATCATTTTGCATTGAAGAAATTCCAAGAATAGCTGTAGAAGTTTATATTTATGTATTTGCTTAAAAACTATGAACCAGTTTGTGATTATAAATGGTCTGTTGTTATTTGTTAATTTGAAAGTGAGCTAATCATGATATGTATAAGGCCTTTGGGGCATTAAAATATTCAGATATATTTAAAGAATTTGCGAGCATAGATATTGCTAGTGGCGTTTATATCATCTTAGAGTTAATGATTGGCAGAAAAATCCAGCCATCGGGGGAACAAAGATGCTGAACTCGATGTCAGTCTCGAACCTTGAAAAACGGAGATGCTTATGTAAGAAGGCCTTTTGGCCCTAAAACTCTGAGTCCAGACAGACACTATAGCCCTCCGAAGGGCTAGTGAGATAAAGAATGTTTCGCTTTACAAAAAAAGAAAAAACAAAACAAGAAAAATAATAGAGAATAAAGTTCAAGGTATTTAATAATTGTTATTTATATTTTCTTAAAAGTCTCCCAGATGTTTTGAAATAAAGTGGAAGGCGTCATTAATCACAAATTCTATCTAAACTTGTGGAGGAGAAACTCTTTGGCTCCAATCGGCGTAATATGAAGTCTTGAGGAAAAATAAAGTCACAGCTGCGAGGACGCTGGTTGTGGAAGTACAGTGGTAACGCGCTGGCTTCGCATTCACGAGGTCGAAAGATCGGTCCCCGTCCAAGACCGAGAGTTTAAGCTGTTTACTGGCAGGAACTGCTGTGGTTGGACATCACAGTGGGGGGTTGGGGCTTGCCCTGGCTGACGAATACCCATTGTAATGAAATGGAAATAAAGTTTATTATTATTACTCTCTCTCTCTCTCTCATCATTGCTACTACTACTCGATCTTTCTAAAGCTTTTGATAGTGTTAACCATACTATTTTATTAGAAAAATGCAAAAAAATGAACATTGACCCAAGCTGGTTCGAGAACTATTTAAAAAACCGCTACCAATCAGTCAGAATAAAAGATGTAGTTTCAAGTCGCAAGAAGGTATTGTTTGGGGTCCCTCAGGGATCGATCCTAGGACCTATACTTTTTCTAATATATGTAAACGATCTAGTAAAATATTTACCTAACTGTTATGTCATTCAATATGCTGACGATACTCAAATCTTAATTGAAGGAGAAATTAATGATTTAGAAAATATTATTCGTAGAGCAGAAGAAATTTTGTATATGGCTAAACGTTATTTTCTAAAAAATGGTCTGTTACTTAATGAAACTAAAACCCAATCTATTCTTATCGGATCCAGACAATTATTATCAGAAGTTGATGACAATCTTCATATAAATTTTAACGGTAATATCATTAAGCCAATGAACTCGGTAAAGAACCTAGGTGTCTATTTTGACCATTACATGAATTTTGAAATGCATATAGATGAAATTTATAAAAAAGTAATGGGTACTCTAATATATCTAAATAGGGTAAAAGACTCATTTGAAACATCAACTCGTATAATAATTGTCCAGTCCTTAGCTATGAGTTTAATGCATTACTGTCTCAAAGTTTGGGGATGTACAAATAAGACTCAATTACAAAGAATACAAAAGTTACAAAACTTTGCAGCACGAGTGGCTGTTGGCAATGTAAGAAAATACGAGCACATCTCTCCTGTTTTAAAAGATCTAGAATGGATAAAGATTAGAGATAAATATGTTTTTGATATATGTACCTTTGTTTTTAATATACTAAGAAACAATCTTCCTGATTGCTTGTATAATTTTTCTACAGTAAGCTCAGTTACCGGGTTAACTACCCGTCAAGGGGAAGATTTATTAGTACGAAGGTCTAAAACTGATATTGGCTCAAGAGATATAAACATTCGTGGACCTCATTTATATAATCAGCTTCCCAGAGAACTAAAAAATGCTGGTTCAGTGTATACTTTTAAATATAATCTTAAGAAGTTACTCCTAAAGGAAGATTTTACTTGTAATTTTTAATGGTACACTCATCTTTATGATTTGTTTGTTTTAGTATGTCTATATCGTACACCACAGATGTCTATCTGGAATATATATGTATCTTACATAAGAACATAAGAACATAAGAATAGAGGACACTGCAACATGCCTACTGGCACACACGAGGCAGCTCCATTTTTGAATTGTATTTTCAGCATGTCTAACCTATTCTATTCTACTCTACTTATTTATTCTGTTTTTCTTTTTATGATTTTTCTAATAAGCACTAACCTATTCATACCCACCCTACCTCTGTCATATGTCTATCTAATCTACATTTGAAGGTGTCTAAGGTATTGGCATTTACTATCATACTAGGAAGCTTGTTCCATGCATCAGCTACTCTATTACCAAACCAATTTTTACCAATTTCCCTTCTGAACCTAAATTTATCAAGCTTAAATCCATTATTACGAGTTCTGGTTTGATCATGAATTTTTAAAACTTTATTAATATCTCCCTTGTTAATCCCTTTAAACCATTTATACACTTCAATCATATCCCCCCTAACTCTTCGCCTCTCTAGAGAATGTAGATTAAGTTTTTTTAATCTGTCCTCATATGGTAGATTTCTGATATTGTGTATCATCTTGGTCATTCTTCGTTGCACTCTCTCCAAGGATTCAATTTCCATTCTATAATAGGGTGACCAGAATTGCACAGCATAATCTAAATGGGGCCTAACTAATGCAAGATAGAGCTGCAAAATAACTTTTTCCGTCCTATTGCTGACGCTTCTTGAGATAAATCCTAAAATTCTGTTTGCTTTATTTCTGACTGCTGTGCATTGCTCTCTTGGCTTAAGACTATTACTCACAAGAACTCCCAAATCCCTTTCACACTGAGAACTCATGATTTCATGGTTATTTAACTTATAACTAGTATTGTCTTTTATAGTACCCATTTTAACTACTTTACATTTTTCAACATTAAATTCCATTTGCCATTTGTCCGACCATTCAGATAATCTATTTAGATCTTCCTGTAAAGCATGAATGTCTTCTTTTCCATTTATAGTTCTACCTATTTTAGTGTCGTCTGCGAATTTACTTAGGTTACTACTGATATCCGAATCCAGATCATTTAGATATACGATGAATAATAGAGGACCCAGTACCGAGCCTTGTGGTACCCCGCTTGTAACCGAGCCCCACTCTGATTTCTCTCCATTTATGCAAACCCTCTGTTTTCTGTCTTTTAACCATTGTTTGATCCATCTGAGCACAGCTCCTCCTATACCATGAGCTTCCAGCTTTTTAACTAATCTTTTGTGAGAAACTCTATCAAAAGCTTTGCTAAAATCTAGATATATTGTATCATATTCTTTGCCACAATCTACTGCCTCGTAAACTTCTGAATAAAAAGACAGTAAGTTTGTAAGGCACGAAAAACCCTTAAGAAACCCGTGTTGTGAAAGTTTTATCAGTCTGTGTAATTCTAGATGTGCCCTTATTTTATTTGCAATTATGGATTCTAGAATCTTACCCACTGTTGACGTTAAACTTACCGGCCTATAATTATTCTTTTTAACACGTTCTCCTTTTTTAAATATTGGTACCACATCTGCCAATTTCCACTCCATGGGTACCGATCCTAATTTTATTGAATTATTAAATAATGCAGTTAGAGGACAACTAAGCTCTTCCTTGCATTCCTTTAATATTCTAGCATATATTCCATCAGGTCCCGGAGATTTATGAGCCTTTAATTTATCTATTTCTTTTATTACCTCCTCTCTCGTAATATTTATTGAACTAAGTATATTATCGGGACTGTCTCTGTAAATGGATTCTACTTCCGGAATATTTTCCAAGTTTTCATTTGTAAATACAGATAAGAAATAATCATTTAAACATGTACACATCACTTTATCGTCATCTGTGATATGGCCATTGGCTACTTCAATTGGTCCGACTTTTTCCTTAAATTTTGTTTGATAATGTTGATAAAACCCTTTAGGATTTTCTTTAGCTTCTCCTGCTATTCGAACTTCGTATTTTCTTTTCGTCTCTCTAACTATCTTTTTAACTTCCCTGTTTAACTGTATATATTGCTGCCTCACCTGCTCTTCACCTCTTTTTAGTTTCCTGTATATTCCTCTTTTAATACCTATAAGATTCTTTATTCTATTGTTCATCCATTTAGGGTCATTTTTTCTTGATCTGCAATGTTTCATGGGAATATAGTCTCTCTGACTATTCTTAAGAGTCATGACAAAATTGTTATATTCCTCATCCAAATTTATATTAACTGACGGGCTGCTGTTCTTTCCCTGTGAGAGAATTTAATGTATTGATCTTATCTTGTGATAATCCTTGGCATGTGGTACCCAAATTTCGGGGTAATCCGCTACCTGCGACCTGACCTGCTGGATTAACTACCCACATCTGTACCCCAGAAATCCCTTCCCATACCTCATTAGATAATTTAGTTTTTAAGCCCTCAAAATCTCCTGCTCTAAAGTTTGGAACAATATTCTTATTTTCCTTTATAGTTTCCTTGAAAATTATGTTAAATCTAATGGAATCATGGTCACTGTTGCCCAATTTTTCACCAACTTCTAAATTTGTAACCATATTCTCTCTATTACTAAGAACTAAATCTAGTGTATTCACCCCCCCGTGTTGCTTCATGTACATGCTGAGAAAGGAAATTGTCTTCTACTACTTCCAAAAACTCCTTAGAGCTACTATCACCTGTTATGGTTTCCCAGTTAATATGTCTAAAATTAAAATCGCCTACAATGCAAACTCTATTTGACCTGCTCACTTTAGAAATTTCATCGTATATAACTTGCGACTCTACATTATCTAGATCAGGTGGTCTGTAGACTACTCCTACAACTAGACTTTCTATATTATTTTTAATTTCAACCCATAAGGTTTCTGAATTTAGATTTGTCTTAATTCCAGACTTAATGCAGCTTCTGAGGCTATCTTTAATATATATAATTACCCCTCCCCCTCTTTTATCTGCACTACGATCAGCATTATAAAGTTTATATCCTGTAATTATGTACTCAGCTTTAAGGTGTTTGCTTTCTAATTTAATCCAACTTTCACTAATGCATATTATATCCGGTCTCTCACTACATACTATGGCTCTCAGTTCTTCTATCTTGTTACCTAAACTACGGCTATTTGTATAATATACTTTTAAACTTTCTCTAGCTTCACCCTTCTTGTGGCTATTCTTTTTGTTAATATTTGTTCTATGTAACAAATGGTTCTTATCCTTAGACTCCCAGTTATTTGACCCACTATTTACTGAACCCTTACTGACTAATTTCTCTGCACAAGTATTAATCATTTCATTATTTGTGTCTAACAAAACCCCCCTACCTCTCTGTCTATCATACCAGCCAATACCGAGACACCTGAATTAGAAAGATGCACTCCATCCCTTGCATACATATGCTTATGACTAGTGAAGTGATCCCACCCGTCTATAAAACCTATATTATTCTCCCGACAGAAGACTTTCATCCTAGCATTTACTCCTATAGCTCGAGACCACCACTCTGAACTTTGGCTAAGCCTAGGGAGAATACCACACATCACAGGAACTGCACCCCTTTTCCTAATCTTATCCAGGGCTTGTCTATACAACCTAATCAGCTCTTCACTTCTACCATCCTGCACGTCATTTCCCCCAGCTATCAAACAAACAACATCTTTTTTCTCAATCCAGCTATTTATTGACTCACCCACCTTCTTCATACCTGCTCCAGGGAAAAAATATTTTCCTCTAACTCTATGCCTGAGTTTCTTGTCTACATATCTGCATAGTGAATCCCCTACAATTACCAATGAACGAGACTTATCCGGAGGATGGGTTAGTCCGACCTTGGGAGACTTACCTAGGCTCTTGACCTGAGAGCTTTTCCCACTTCCATTTTTACGATCGCTAGTACACCTATCTGACTCTATGGTTCCTGAAGAATTACTGCCCCCAGTGTCACATTCATCTCTAAGTGACCTAAATGAATTAGCAACCTGTAGTCTAAAAGTATCATTTTTCTTAAGAACCATTTTCGTTGAACCCTTATTTACAACTTTCCAGTCGTCTTCATTATTCAATCGACCCTTCCTGGTTAACACCTCTACTTTACCTCTCAGATCCCTGTTCTCCTCGGCTAAGGATCTGACCTCCTGCCTGACTGCGGCCAACTCATTTCTTAAATTAAAAATGAGTTTGCTTGCGTCAGACGAGGACAAATCCTCAGCACAGCCACAAACAGCACCAACAACGACACCACCACCAACACCACTACCACTAACACCACCAGCACAAAGAACACCACCACTCTCCATTGTACTAAGTTTGGTCAAGATTAGAGCTACTGGAAGCACGTCCTCACTGGATGAACTCAGGAACTAAACTGATGAACTCAGGAACTAAACTGAAATAATTATTATTATATGAATACCCAATGTACTTTGGAAATAAAGGTTTATTATTATTATTATTATTATTATTATTATTATTATTATTATTATTATTATATTATACTCTCTCTCCCCCTCTCTCTCTCAGCGATCAAACCACTAGTTAAAAAAATCCTGAATAAAGAGGGATAAAAATCAAAAGCTCATGTATAGCATTGAAATGCAAAAGAAAAAAATGTATGCTGATAAATTTCCGGCATTGCTGTACATTATAAGAAATAATTATATAAATTAATAAAAATTTCCAAGACACTTTTCTTTGAGAACTCATTAAGGAATTTAATATTATAATGCTTTAATCTTTAATTATTATATGTTAATAATCATCCTAAATGTTATTTTAGGCCACTGCGTATACGCAAAGCTCTTTGCTAACCGTGTAGAGTTTGAAGAAACGCCAAAAAGGATTAATGATTTTTTGGCTGGAAACAAATTAGTTTGATATATATATATATATATATATATATATATATATATATATATATATATATATATATATATATATATATATATATATATACAGTATATATATATATATATATATATATATATATATATATATATGTATATATATATATATATATATATATATATATATATATATATATATATATATATATATATATATATATTATATATATATATATATATATATATATATATATATATATATATATATATATATATATATATATAGATAGATAGATAGATAGATAGATAGATAGATAGATAGATAGATAGATTGATAGTAAGGAAGCCCAACAGCGAAACAGCACAGAAAATAACGCTATATTTCGGGTCCTAACTAGACCCCATTTTGTTTCGCTAATGGGCTTCCTTTACATTTAATGCCTTATGCTAATAGTTTGTGGTCACTTTTATATATAATATATATATATATATATATATATATATATATATATATATATATATATATATATATATATATTAATAACATTGAACACTTAACATACAATCTAAAATGGTAGGAAAAGCCCATAAAATAAAACAATGAATATATATATATATATATATATATATATATATATATATATATATATATATATATATATATATATATATATATATATATATATATATATATATATATATATATATAGAGAGAGAGAGAGAGAGAGAGAGAGAGAGAGAGAGAGAGAACTTATTAATTTCATGACCTTAATTGGCTACCTTTTCAAAGTATATATAGATATATATATATATATATATATATATATATATATATATATATATATATTTATATATATATATATATATATATATATATATATATATATATATATATATATATATATATATATATTAATAACATTGAACTCTTAACATACAGTCTAAAATGGTAGGAAAAGCCTATAAAATAAAATAATTAATATATATATATATATATATATATATATATATATATATATATATATATATATATATATATATATATATATATATATATATATATATATATATACATATATATATATATATATATATATATATATATATATATATATATATATATATATATATATATATATAAAGAACTTATTAATTTCGTGACCTTTATTGGCTACCTTCTCAAAGTATATATATATATATATATATATATATATATATATATATATATATATATATATATATATATATATATATATATATATATATATATATATATATATATATATATATATATATATATATATATATATATATATATATATAGTATATATGTATATATATATATATATATATATATATATATATATATATATATATATATATATGTATATATATATATATATATATATATATATATATATATATATATATATACATATATATATATATATATATATATATATATATATATATATATATATATATATATATATATATATATATATATATATATATATATATATATATATACATATATATATATATATATATATATATATATATATATATATATATATATATATATATATATATATATATATATAATATATATATATATATATATATATATATATATATATATATATATATATATATATATATATATATATATATATATATATATATATATATATATTCATATATATATATATATATATATATATATATATATATATGAATATATATATATATATATATATATATATATATATATATATATATATATATATATATATATATATATATATATATATACATATATATATATATATATATATATATATATATATATATATATATATATATACATATATATATATATATATATATATATATATATATATATATATATATATATATATATATATATATATATATATATATATATATATATATATATATATATATATGTATATATATATATATATATATATATATATATATATATATATATATATATATATATATATATATATATATATATATATATATATATATATATATATATATATATATATATATATATATATATATATATATATATATATATATATATATATATATATATATATATGCTGTATATATATACGTACATATGCACACACACATATATACATATATATATATATATATATATATATATATATATATATATATATATATATATATATATATATATATATATATATATATATATATATATATATATATATGCATACAGGATGCTTCCCTCGTGTTCCTCTGCATGTTGTAAGAGTCAGCTAAATAGGGATGAGCGAGGGGACTGGGAATCCCTTTCTCTATATTTTCTCTTTCCAAAGAGACAGAGTATCTTACTTTGACTCAGCCTTGTAATGGGGATATAGTTCATGTACATACATACATACATACATGCATGCATGCATACATGTGTCGTATAAAAAAAATAAATTTTAGTGGTAATGTATAACTGTAACAGCATAATTGTAAAATAGCCTTGGTGGTGTCAGATGGTCAAGTTGCATAACTGATATTTCCCAGTGGTGGTTTTCTGGGCAGGATGTGTGTTTACAGAGAAATGTCAAGAGATATGGTTCAGCCCATAGGCCTCTAACACATAGGCGCCAGTTGCCGATAGAGGTAAAAATTGTTATAAATTCAAGTCATTCCCACGAGAACCAAAAACCAATATCCACATGTACCTGTGAAAATACACATATGGGCTCTCCTTGTATCTGATTGGCTTTCTTGATAGCCACGTCCCTAACACTACTTGGGATGGGCGGCACTCCCTTTCCTCTGGAAGCCTATTGGCAATGCTGTCCAAGCCTACCACGCCCTGCCATCTTGGTCATTTAAGAAAGTAAGAAGCAGTTAGAGATAGACAGTCCCAGTAAGAACTTGACATGGGCACAAATTTGATCTTAGAGTTTTACCTTAAGGGGACGGAGAGCATTGAGGCATAACATACATGTAGAACTAAATAAATTAAGTATAAAGTTAATTCTCTCTTGTCTATTTTAACCTCGCACACTAATAATTAAGAACAATAATACGACATTATTGGTATTCTGATGAGATGTAACTCTATGACTTCAAGACTAAGTATAGTTTTACAAAACACTATACGACATTGGTGGCAGCTCAGGACAATACCACCCCTAAATTTCCGTGAAGAGACAAGAAGAAATTAATGCCAGTGCATCTCGTGCCGTGAAAAAATGCAAGAAGCAGATAATAACGCATCTCTGGAAGCAATGTCGGAGGTAGAAAAGATTTGTCGAATCCTCGAGTTAGAAGAAACTTCAGGACACCTAAAAGCAAGTGGCGAGACCGCACCCTCAAGGAGAGGTAGTGTGGCCAATGGCGACATCAACGGTGATGCCGAGAGCAACGCCTCAGGCTCCGACTACTCTCAGAGTATAGAGAAAGCATAGCCTGTCACACCTTACCCCCGTCCTCGTATAGGAAAGGCACCCTGCAGTAAGAATTGTCCCTTACATTTTGGTACTGAGGGAAAGTTGCTGAAACTTCGTACACGAAGGCTGAGAAACGTCAACTGGGAGAAAATGTTAGCGTGATTCATGTATTTCACCATGTGGCGCAATGTGAATGTTGCTTTGAGAAACAAAGCCCCTATCAGGCATTATTTATTGCTGAATTCTACTAAGAAGATGCCTGTGAGGTGAATCGGCAATTTTACGAGACATATGGACGACGTCGGCAAGAAAACCATGAGCATAGAAAAAAGGAAAACCCCTCTCCAGTACCGGTGACCATGACATTCTTCAAGCAGCATCCCAAAATGGCTAAGTACCTGTAATTTTCATCCAGTGAGTAATGGGACAATTCTTAAAAGAAATTGAGGTCAGAGGACTCCGCCATTTTATTTCATAGATATGCTTTGACTCAGCCACCCCACACATAAAAGGGAGTATAGCTTTTGTAAATTAATAAAAGTAGAATTTCTGTACCCATTATAAACTAGATAACTTGTACTAATATCTATAAGCAATAGTAAACTCGATTTTTGTTATAATTTGAACAATATAACGAGTAATTGCATTTGAAGGGTGTTCAATTTATTTTTATTATTGCCTAAGTTAAGTAGTGAACAGGCGAAGGTATTGATTTTAATTGCAAAAAATTAATATACTTGTAAAATTATTTTCATAATAATTTCTTAAAGCGAAAGTAGAGTAATTTTACAGAGTAACATTTGCAAAAGTGACAGTGTTTAAGAATCAAATATAAGTTGTAGAGTTTGTGATATACAGTACTATGAAATGCACATAAAAATTTTATTGAGAAACAAACTTGAATCCGCTTTTAAGGTTTTTCTTTATCACGTGTGATTTTTAATGAAAAGGTTGTGGAAGTGGCTGTTCGATCTCTCATATTCGTCATTTTGAAGTAATAGTAATTGTACTAATTATTTTCTATCAAAATACGTGTATGTTCTATCCTTTGAAGAATTAGACTTTTGTGATGTTATTAAGATTATTGCTGTTCAATATAACAAGTGTTTTTTTCGTTCGTTAAAATGTTATGCAGGCGGGGAAAGAGAGTAGAGTAAACGTGCCTTGATATGGAGGTTAGGGTGTCACCCTACCATAATGTTGATGGGGAGTATAGTGGGGACCTATATTGTTGATAGAGATGCGCCAAGGAGGCCGATGAGTGGTTTCAAAGAGACCGCCAACCAACACACTCCCTCAGAGTGTGGGGGGAGGAACGTGAGATGCGAATGGGAGAGTGAATGGGGGAAGTTGCCATCGAGAGAGAATGGGTGAGCGAATGTGTGGATGGAAGTGGCAGTGAGAGGGGGGTGTATTAAAGCATAAGATGAGATGCGCATAGTTTTAATGGGAGGTGATGTAGACGTTGCAATATAATTTAAAAAATATGTTTAGGCGATGTAGTGAAGTTCTACCTGCCCAGGTATGGCCGAGATAAGAACATAAGAACATAAGAATAGAGGACACTGCAACATGCCTACTGGCACACACGAGGCAGCTCCATTTTTGAATTTTATTTTCAGCATGTCTAACCTATTCTATTCTACTCTACTTATTTATTCTGTTTTTCTTTTTATGATTTTTCTAATAAGCACTAACCTATTCATACCCACCCTACCTCTGTCATATGTCTATCTAATCTACATTTGAAGGTGTCTAAGGTATTGGCATTTACTATCCTACTAGGAAGCTTGTTCCATGCATCAGCTACTCTATTACCAAACCAATTTTTACCAATTTCCCTTCTGAACCTAAATTTATCAAGCTTAAATCCATTATTACGAGTTCTGGTTTGATCATGAATTTTTAAAACTTTATTAATATCTCCCTTGTTAATCCCTTTAAACCATTTATACACTTCAATCATATCCCCCCTAACTCTTCGCCTCTCTAGAGAATGTAGATTAAGTTTTTTTAATCTGTCCTCATATGGTAGATTTCTGATATTGTGTATCATCTTGGTCATTCTTCGTTGCACTCTCTCCAAGGATTCAATTTCCATTCTATAATAGGGTGACCAGAATTGCACAGCATAATCTAAATGGGGCCTAACTAATGCAAGATAGAGCTGCAAAATAACTTTTTCCGTCCTATTGCTGACGCTTCTTGAGATAAATCCTAAAATTCTGTTTGCTTTATTTCTGACTGCTGTGCATTGCTCTCTTGGCTTAAGACTACTACTCACAAGAACTCCCAAATCCCTTTCACACTGAGAACTCATGATTTCATGGTTATTTAGCTTATAACTAGTATTGTCTTTTATAGTACCCATTTTAACTACTTTACATTTTTCAACATTAAATTCCATTTGCCATTTGTCCGACCATTCAGATAATCTATTTAGATCTTCCTGTAAAGCATGAATGTCTTCTTTTCTATTTATAGTTCTACCTATTTTAGTGTCGTCTGCGAATTTACTTAGGTTACTACTGATATCCGAATCCAGATCATTTAGATATACGATGAATAATAGAGGACCCAGTACCGAGCCTTGTGGTACCCCGCTTGTAACCGAGCCCCACTCTGATTTCTCTCCATTTATGCAAACCCTCTGTTTTCTGTCTTTTAACCATTGTTTGATCCATCTGAGCACAGCTCCTCCTATACCATGAGCTTCCAGCTTTTTAACTAATCTTTTGTGAGGAACTCTATCAAAAGCTTTGCTAAAATCTAGATATATTGTATCATATTCTTTGCCACAATCTACTGCCTCGTAAACTTCTGAATAAAAAGACAGTAAGTTTGTAAGGCACGAAAAACCCTTAAGAAACCCGTGTTGTGAAAGTTTTATCAGTCTGTGTAATTCTAGATGTGCCCTTATTTTATTTGCAATTATGGATTCTAGAATCTTACCCACTGTTGACGTTAAACTTACCGGCCTATAATTATTCTTTTTAACACGTTCTCCTTTTTTAAATATTGGTACCACATCTGCCAATTTCCACTCCATGGGTACCGATCCTAATTTTATTGAATTATTAAATAATGCAGTTAGAGGACAACTAAGCTCTTCCTTGCATTCCTTTAATATTCTAGCATATATTCCATCAGGTCCCGGAGATTTATGAGCCTTTAATTTATCTATTTCTTTTATTACCTCCTCTCTCGTAATATTTATTGAACTAAGTATATTATCGGGACTGTCTCTGTAAATGGATTCTACTTCCGGAATATTTTCCAAGTTTTCATTTGTAAATACAGATAAGAAATAATCATTTAAACATGTCACATCACTTTATCGTCATCTGTGATATGGCCATTGGCTACTTCAATTGGTCCGACTTTTTCCTTAAATTTTGTTTGATAATGCTGATAAAACCCTTTAGGATTTTCTTTAGCTTCTCCTGCTATTCGAACTTCGTATTTTCTTTTCGACTCTCTAACTATCTTTTTAACTTCCCTGTTTAACTGTATATATTGCTGCCTCACCTGCTCTTCACCTCTTTTTAGTTTCCTGTATATTCCTCTTTTAATACCTATAAGATTCTTTATTCTATTGTTCATCCATTTAGGGTCATTTTTTCTTGATCTGCAATGTTTCATGGGAATATAGTCTCTCTGACTATTCTTAAGAGTCATGACAAAATTGTTATATTCCTCATCCAAATTTATATTAACTGACGGGCTGCTGTTCTTTCCTGTGAGAGAATTTAATGTATTGATCTTATCTTGTGATAATCCTTGGCATGTGGTACCCAAATTTCGGGGTAATCCGCTACCTGCGACCTGACCTGCTGGATTAACTACCCACATCTGTACCCCAGAAATCCCTTCCCATACCTCATTAGATAATTTAGTTTTTAAGCCCACAAAATCTCCTGCTCTAAAGTTTGGAACAATATTCTTATTTTCCTTTATAGTTTCCTTGAAAATTATGTTAAATCTAATGGAATCATGGTCACTGTTGCCCAATTTTTCACCAACTTCTAAATTTGTAACCATATTCTCTCTATTACTAAGAACTAAATCTAGTGTATTCACCCCCCGTGTTGCTTCATGTACATGCTGAGAAAGGAAATTGTCTTCTACTACTTCCAAAAACTCCTTAGAGCTACTATCACCTGTTATGGTTTCCCAGTTAATATGTCTAAAATTAAAATCGCCTACAATGCAAACTCTATTTGACCTGCTCACTTTAGAAATTTCATCGTATATAACTTGCGACTCTATATTATCTAGATCAGGTGGTCTGTAGACTACTCCTACAACTAGACTTTCTATATTATTTTTAATTTCAACCCATAAGGTTTCTGAATTTAGATTTGTCTTAATTCCAGACTTAATGCAGCTTCTGAGGCTATCTTTAATATACATAATTACCCCTCCCCCTCTTTTATCTGCACTACGATCAGCATTATAAAGTTTATATCCTGTAATTATGTACTCAGCTTTAAGGTGTTTGCTTTCTAATTTAATCCAACTTTCACTAATGCATATTATATCCGGTCTCTCACTACATACTATGGCTCTCAGTTCTTCTATCTTGTTACCAAAACTACGGCTATTTGTATAATATACTTTTAAACTTTCTCTAGCTTCACCCTTCTTGTGGCTATTCTTTTTGTTAACATTTGTTCTATGTAACAAATGGTTCTTATCCTTAGAGTCCCAGTTATTTGACCCACTATTTACTGAACCCTTACTGACTAATTTCTCTGCACAAGTATTAATCATTTCATTATTTGTGTCTAACAAAACCCCCCTACCTCTCTGTCTATCATACCAGCCAATACCGAGACACCTGAATTAGAAAGATGCACTCCATCCCTTGCATACATATGCTTACGACTAGTGAAGTGATCCCACCCGTCTATAAAACCTATATTATTCTCCCGACAGAAGACTTTCATCCTAGCATTTACTCCTATAGCTCGAGACCACCACTCTGAACTTTGGCTAAGCCTAGGGAGAATACCACACATCACAGGAACTGCACCCCTTTTCCTAATCTTATCCAGGGCTTGTCTATACAACCTAATCGCAGATTTTATTGTATTTTTTTTGTCTCCTACTCCTCCAGTGAGATAATTATTTGATTTTTGAAATCAAATAATTATCACAGCAGTCAGAAGGCAATGCACAGCAGTCAGAAAGCAATGCACAGCAGTCAGAATGCAATGCACAGCAGTCAGAAATAAAGCAAACAGAATTTTAGGATTTATCTCAAGAAGCGTCAGCAATAGGACGGAAAAAGTTATTTTGCAGCTCTATCTTGCATTAGTTAGGCCCCATTTAGATTATGCTGTGCAATTCTGGTCACCCTATTATAGAATGGAAATTGAATCCTTGGAGAGAGTGCAACGAAGAATGACCAAGATGATACACAATATCAGAAATCTACCATATGAAGACAGATTAAAAAAACTTAATCTACATTCTCTAGAGAGGCGAAGAGTTAGGGGGGATATGATTGAAGTGTATAAATGGTTTAAAGGGATTAACAAGGGAGATATTAATAAAGTTTTAAAAATTCATGATCAAACCAGAACTCGTAATAATGGATTTAAGCTTGATAAATTTAGGTTCAGAAGGGAAATTGGTAAAAATTGGTTTGGTAATAGAGTAGCTGATGCATGGAACAAGCTTCCTAGTATGATAGTAAATGCCAATACCTTAGACACCTTCAAATGTAGATTAGATAGACATATGACAGAGGTACGGTGGGTATGAATAGGTTAGTGCTTATTAGAAAAATCATAAAAAGAAAAACAGAATAAATAAGTAGAGTAGAATAGAATAGGTTAGACATGCTGAAAATACAATTCAAAAATGGAGCTGCCTCGTGTGTGCCAGTAGGCATGTTGCAGTGTCCTCTATTCTTATGTTCTTATGTTCTTATGAATCTATGAATGAATTTTTATTATTCTTTTTTTTTGTTCTAGCTGCAGTATTTACATTAATTGTTCAAAAAAATGCTCTAAATAGATAAAATAAAACTTTGAAGTTTAAGTCATGACAATGTTTGTCACCGTTATTTCAGCTTGGTCATAAAGAAGGGAATGTAAGCTCACAAGAAATGACAACAAGAATGGCACACAACTGTTTCCTGTATTCAAAAGAGACGAAGTCGATCCAGAAACCGAAGAGACAGGGGAGGAAACAGTGCCTGCATGTAAATCCCCCCACAAAAGCTAGCCATCTGAAGTCCAGAAGACGAACATTGAGCAGTATTGTGGGTAGGAAAAAAAAGAGAGGATAATTAAGTACTTAGCTGATCGTAAGTATAGTTAAAAAAGGAAAAAAAATATATCTCCCCCTGTCTCCTGAGGAATTCTGTTGAATAGTCACTCAAAAAAAAAAAAGTTATTTTGAGTTCGTAGGAGAATATATAGATGTTATTTTTATGTACGATTCCTTAAGAGGTTTTGAAACTTAAGCACAGTTCATTCTTTAATGTTGCAAATGAAATAATATTTTTTCATTTTATTATTGCATGCTCAGATACAAGCTTTTTATATTTTTTTTAGATACAGTTTGTTGTTGTTGTTGTTGTTGGAAAGTGTATATCATCTTCATATGATAATTGTAACGTTTCGACGAGATAAAGATATTAACGATATTGAGAAGCTTGTCTAGATATAATTATTGTTTATTACTGTCACTGTCACGAAATTTATAAGTATAATTGAGCTAATTAAGATAACTGAGATTCTCAGAGCGTATATTTTAAGTATGAAAATTAAAACAATGATACTTAAGTCCTTTTACATCGTTTGTTAAGAAAGGATAATAGCAAATTTTTTTGGTAGTAGTAAGATAAATAAATAAGATTAATAAATTCTCTTGAAATATCAGGTTTAGTGTAAAGTATTTTTAATTTACAATGCTTGTTAAGCTTCCAAGAGTTTCATACTTCATTAACAATACTTATCAAATATGATTGTAGTATTTTGTTTAAATTTTGTCGGAGGTATGTTTGACTTATAGCGTGTGTGTGCTCTGATATATAAAAGGAGAAAAGATTGCCATAATAGGCAAGTATGTGCATGTTTATTTCACTAGCGTTGTTTACAATGTTAAACAGAAAAAGAATGGATTTATGCTTCGATGTCTATTTGTATACTAAGTTATTTTGTTTTTATTTTTTTTAGATGCTGTGAAGCATTAATCAACTTCACAAATGTACTTAATACTATTATAAACACAGATAACGTCGATTTGCAGGTTGAGATTCTAACAAAATTCGTCCATGAATGCTTAGATAGGTGTGCACCCATTGTAACAAGAAAAATAACCCGCCCCTCAGCCACCTGGCTAACTAATGACATCAAAGAGGCAATGCAAATCAGAAATCAAATACAAAAAGAGCTAAAAATGAATAGATATGATATGACTCTCTGAGAACGTTATAAAGGAGAAAATAAACGTGTTAGATCTCTCATCAATATAAGTAAAAAAGACTTTTACAAAAAACAATCTAATGACTCTAGACATGATACACCGGCATCATGGAAAGTGATAAGAAGCATGATACCAAATGAAAAGACTACCTCAGAAAGTTATGAAAATATTACGGAGTTGAAAGACAAAGCAGAAAACTTTAATAACTATTTTGCAAACGTTGGCAAAAATACATATGAGAAAACACAAGAAAACATCAAATCAGTGAATATAAGTAATTACTTATATGTCAATTCTTCCAATGTAAACACAAGAGAGTACTTCAAGATAAATCCTAATGATTGTGCTACCCTAATTCTTACCATAAAGAGCCTAAGAAACTCTGGCTCTTATGGTCAAGATGGTATGCCATCTCAATTCATCAAAGATGCTCTACCTGTGATTGTATCTTATATTCTAACTATTATGAACACTTCCATTGTTACTAAAAAGTTTCTTGACTCTTGGAAAAAATCACATGTAATACTTCAGCATAAAAAGGGGGACAGAGAAGATGTGACAAACTATCATTCCATTTCCCTGCTACCCATTGTCTCTAAAATATTAGAAAATATTGTTGCATGCCAACTAATGTCATATTTAGAGTCAAAAAGACTATTAGCTATTAACCAACATGGTTTCAGACCAAAACTCTAGACAGAAACTGCCCAGCCCAAAGTTACAGATAGTATCTATAATAATATAGATATAAAAAAAAAACTCTGCTAGTATTATTAGACTTATCAAAAGCCTTCAACAGTGTAAGCCATGAAATTCTTATAAGTAAATGTACTAACCTAAAAATTGATCCGAGCTGGTTTAGCGAGTATCTATCTAATCACAAACAGTCTATACGTCTTAACAACACTATCTCTATGCCAAAAAACTTATCATTTGGTGTCCCACAGGGATCAATACTTGGTCCTATCCTCTTCTCGATTTACATAAAGGATCTATCTTCTTTCATTCCTGACTGTCTAGCTGTACAATATGCAGATGACACTCAACTACTCCTTAGTGGTGATATTAATGATCTCCCAGAGCTAACCTTAAGATCAGAAAACACTCTGTTAAAAATTAAAGCCTATTTTCAAGAAATTGGGCTGTTAATTAACGAAAGTAAAACACAATACATGTTTATTGGTTCAAGGTTCCATATATTATTACACCTAGCAAAACAGTAAAAAACCTAAGAATTCACTTTGATAACTACGTGTTGTATGATTCCCACATAGATAAAGTATGCAAAAAAATTACAGGAACATTAATGTACGTATCACGTATAAAAGACAATTTTGAGATGACCACTCGAATAACTGTTGTTGAATCTCTAGCCCTAAGTAACATTAATTACTGCACAACAGTTTAGGGAGCTACCACTAAGACTCAGATAAACAGAATATCGAAGCTTATTAATTTTGCAGCTCGAGTTGCCCTGGGAGGAATAAGAAAATATGACCACATCACACCAGCTCTCAAAAAACTTGGGTGGCTGCGGGCTGAAAGCAAGGTCGCTTATGTTATTTATGTTTTTGTATACAAAATTTTGAACCATCATTATCCTAGCTGGCTATTCATGCTTCCACTGACCCATTCCAAATCTCTCACTATAATCTGTATACTCGTTTTCGTTCCAAAGGTGGGGTCTGTGCATACTGCAACACTAACACTCCTACTGTGAGGCTCATGGACCTTGAATCTCCTGACTTTGATGTTCTCTGGCTAAAAGTCTATCTCTCCACTACCACTATCTTCCTTTGCTTCTGCTACTGTTCTCCAAACTCCATCGAGTTTGTGTCTTTCTTTAAACATCTATCCTCGTGCCATGAGTCCTTGCTATCTTCTCACCCACATGCCAAAGTTCTCTACATTGGAGACTTCAATGTACACCACAGTGAATGGCTTCATTCTTCCCACACTGATGTGGGAGGAAGCGAGGCCCTTGCTTTCTCAATTACTTACGATCTGGAGCAAATTATCAAACATCCTACTCGCATTCCTGATCATCACAAACATGCTGCAAACACTCTTGACTTATTTTTTACTTCTAACCCTTCAAACTACTCTTATTCTGTGCTTTCCCCTCTTGGTAAATCTGACCACTCTATGATCTCAGTCTCTTCCATTTTCCCTCCCCCATCACCAATCCCTCCTACTCAGTACCATCTTTAGCACTTCGAGCTTACCCAACATGAAAATTTGAGTAACTTTCTCTTTGACTTCCCATGGGATGACTACTGCTTTCGGTACCGCAACCCTGATCAGGTAGCTCTAAAAGTTGCCGAGATCATGACCGTGGGAATGGAGGCGTACATCCCCTCTTCTACAAAACTTTCCCTCCCCCTAAACCTTGGTTTGACCGTCCCTGCTGTATGGTTATCCAGGCCAGGAAACAGGCACACCGATCTTGCTAAGTCTCTCCTTCCGATTTAACTCGCTCTGCTTTTATTGTAGTTAGAAATCCCTGTACTGCTCAGATTCGAAGGTCTAAGGCTTCCTTTATAACAAGGAAAGTTGATGACCTTAACTCCTCTCCCACTGACAAATGCGTCTGGTCCTTAGCCAAAAACCTCTCCAAAAACTTCTGTAACTCAAGCTTTCCCCCTCTCATTCGTTCTGATGGTTCAATAGCTTGCTCTAAAAACTGACAAAGCCACTCTCTTTGTTTCTCATGTTTCTGCCAAGTCTTCTATCAATGATTCCAGCACATCTGTTCCTCAGTCTTTTCCCCTCTCTAACCCTATGCCCTCCATTATCCTTTCTTCATGCAAAGTTCATAAGGTTCTTCGCTCGCTAAAGATGAACAAGGCATCTGGTCCCGATGGTATCCCTGCAAGGTTCCTTAAGGAGTTTGCAGATGAACTGGCTCCCGTGCTTTGCCGTCTTTTTTGCCTCATTCTGTTAACCAGTATCAATCCTTCATCTTGGAAGTATGCTCTAGTTCAATCTGTTCCTAAGAAGGGTGACCGCTCTATTCCTTCTAACTACCGACCAATTGCCCTAACCTCCTCTATTGCTAAAGTTTTCAAAACTTTGCTCAATGCTCACTTCTTGAAACGCCTTGAATCTAACTCACTTATCTCCGATCACTAGTATGGCTTCCGCAAGGCAAGATCCACTGATGATCTCCTGTCCTATCTTACTCATGTATGGTCATCTTCTCTGAGGAACTATGGGAATCCTTTGTCGTCGCCCTAGATATCTCTAAGGCTTTTGACAGAGTCTGGCACAAGAAGGAAAGTTGATGACATTAACTCCTCTCCCACTGGCAAATGTTTCTAATCCTTAGTCAAAAACTCTCCATATATTTTGTAACTCAATCTTTCCCGGTTCTATAGCTTGCTCTCCCACTGACAATGCCACTCTTTTTAGCTTTAATTTTTCTACCAACTCTTCAATAAACGATTCCACCTCACCTGTCCCTCAATCTTTACCCCTCTCTAACCCTATGCTCTCCCTTATCTTTTCTTCACGCAAAGTTCATAAGGTTCTTCGCTCGCTAAAGACGATCAAGGCATCTGGTCCCGATGGTATCCCTACAAGGTTTCTTATGGAGTTTGCAATGAACTGGCTCCCGTGCTTTACTGTCATTTTCTCTTCATTCTCTCAGCCATTATATATCCATCATCTTGGAAGCTTGCTCTAGTGCAACCTGTTCCTAAAAAGGGTGACTGCTCTATTCCTTCAAACTACTAACCTATTGCCCTAACCTCTGCTATCGCTAAAGTTTTCGAAACTTTGCTCAGTGCTCACTTTCTGAAACGTCTTGAATATAACTCACTTATCTTCCATCACCAGTACAGCTTCTGCAAGGGAAGATAGACTGGTGACCTCCTGTCTTATCTTGCTTATGTATGATCATCTTCTCTAAGGAACAATGGGGAATCCTTTGTCGTCGCTCTCGATATCTCTACGGCTTTGACAGAGTCTGGCATAAGTCTCTGTTGGCCAAGCTTCCTGCCTATGGCTTTACCCTTTCTCTCTATTCTTTGTTTTCCAGTTTTCTTTTTGACCGTTCTAAATCTGTAGTTGTTGACGGTGCAACATCTAGCCCATTCCCTGTCACAAGTGGTGTTCCACAGGGCTCTGTTCTTTCACCTGCTCTGTTTCTTCTCTTCATCAATGATCTTCTTCAGTCTCCATCTTCTTCTCTTCTTCACCACTTTGCCGACGATTATATCCTTAATTTTTCTTTTGTCTTTTCTTCACAACCTTCATCTGCTACTCGTAATCAGTCTCGTATCACTCTTTCTTCTACTCTCAACTCTGATTTGCGGAGGGTATCTGAGTGGGGCACCCAAAATTTAGCTAAATCTGGCTATCTCTTTATCTTCTTCTCCTCCTAATAGCAATATTGTCTTTGAAGCTAACGAAATTTACCCTCTTAATTCTATCAAGATGTTATGAATCCATATAGCATCTAACTTGTCTTGGATGAATCATATAATCCAAATTTCTAAATCTCCATTTAAATAATTGGGGGTTCTGTTTCGTTTTCGTCATTACTTTAAATCTTTACAATTACTTAAAATCCAT
>JAXCGZ010001961.1:155000-165839 GCA_037179515.1 Halocaridina rubra | reverse complement strand
AATATGGATTGAGATAGCATTAACTACCTCCTCGCTTAGCCAATTCCAATTATCAACTACTCTTACACTGAAAAAGTATTTCCTTACATCCTGCAAAGAGGTTTTCTTACGAAGCTTCAAACTATGACCTCTAGTTCTAGAGCCTGCCATATCAAAATATCGATCCCTATCCACTCTATCATAACCATGAAGGAATTTAAAGACTGTCACCATATCCCCCCTCACTCTTCTAGCTTCGAGTGATGGTAAGTCTAATTCCCTCAGCCTCTCATCATAACTGAGATTACGTATTTCTGGCACCAGTTTCGTGGCATGTCTTTGAACTTTTTCAAGCTTAGCTATGTGCTTTTTCAAGTGCGGATTCCAAAAGGGGGCTGCATATTCGAGTTTTGGCCTCACATAGGTTACATAAATATTTCTGAACATTTCCTTGTCCATGTGCCTGAAGGTTACCCTTACATTTGATAAGAATGCATATGCTGCCCTTACTATGCCATTTATATGTATTTCTGGAGACAAATCTGCCAGTATGTTTACTCCTAGATCTCTCTCATTTTCTGTCTCTTGAAGTTGTACTCCAGCCACCGAGTAGTCAAGCTTGGGCCTTCTTGCACTTGTACCCATTCTCATTACCTTACATTTTGAAGTATTGAATATCATTAGCCACTTTTCTGACCACTCATGCAGACTATTTAGATCTTCCTGAAGTTCTCTACCATTGTTCTCGTTTTTTACTTTCTTCACAATCTTTGCATCATCTGCAAACATAATCATGAATGAATTTACAGACTCTGGTAGGTCATTTACATATACAAGGAACAAAAGTGGCCCTAAAACTGAACCCTGTGGAACTCCACTACTAACTCTTCTCCATTCAGACACTGAGTGTCTTACTCTAACCCTCTGTTCCCTTCCTTCTAAGTAAGTTTTTACCCATTCCAAAACATTTCCACCCATTCTAGCCGTTGATTGCAGCTTCCTAATAAGTCTCCCATGTGGAACAGTGTCAAATGCTTTCTGGAAGTCTAGGAATATGCAATCTGCCCAGCCCTCTCTTTCCTGTAAGATTTGGCTTACCTCATCATATAATTCTAATAAGTTTGTTACTGTTGATCTACCTTCTCTGAAGCCATGTTGCCTCACTGACAAAAAGTTGTGTGTGTGTGTGTGTGTGTGTGATTACCTAATTGTGATTACCTAATTGTGTTTACGGGAAAGAGCCCAAAGCTCGTATCTTCCCGTCTCCTCATCGGTTCCATTTTTAGACTTAGTGATACTTATCATACCTGTCCTTAAAACTATGGATTGAGATAGCATTAACTACCTCCTCGCTTAGCGAATTCCAATTATCACCTACTCTTACACTGAAAAAGTATTTCCTTACATCCTGCAAACAAGTTTTCTTACGAAGCTTCAAACTATGACCTCTAGTTCTAGAGCCAGCCATATCGAAATATCGATCCCTATCCACTCTATCATAACCATGAAGGAATTTAAAGACTGTCACCATATCCCCCCTTACTCTTCTAGCTTCGAGTGATGGCAAGTCTAATTCCCTCAGCCTCTCATCATAACCGAGATTGCGTATTTCTGGCACCAGTTTCGTGGCATGTCTTTGAACTTTTTCAAGCTTAGCTATGTGCTTTTTCAAGTGCGGATTCCAAAAGGGGGCTGCATATTCGAGTTTTGGCCTCACATAGGTTACATAAATATTTCTGAACATTTCCTTGTCCATGTGCCTGAAGGCTACCCTTACATTTGATAAGAATGCATATGCTGCCCTTACTACGCCATTTATATGTATTTCTGGAGACAAATCTGCCAGTATGTTTACTCCTAGATCTCTCTCATTTTCTGTCTCTTGAAGTTGTACTCCAGCCACCGAGTAGTCAAGCTTGGGCCTTCTTGCACTTGTACCCATTCTCATTACCTTACATTTTGAGGTATTGAATTTCATTAGCCACTTTTCTGACCACTCATGCAGATTATTTAGATCCTCCTGAAGTTCTCTACCATTGTTCTCGTTTTTTACTTTCTTCACAATCTTTGCATCATCTGCAAACATATTCATGAATGAATTTACAGACTCTGGTAGGTCATTTACATATACAAGGAACAAAAGTGGCCCTAAAACTGAACCCTGTGGAACTCCACTACTAACTCTTCTCCATTCAGACACTGAGTGTCTTACTCTAACCCTCTGTTCCCTTCCTCCTAAGTAAGTTTTTATCCATTCCAAGACATTTCCACCTATTCTAGCCATTGATTGCAGCTTCCTAATAAGTCTCCCATGTGGAACAGTGTCAAACGCTTTCTGGAAGTCTAGGAATATGCAATCTGCCCAGCCCTCTCTTTCCTGTAAGATTTGGCTTACCTCATCATAAAATTCTAATAAGTTTGTTACTGTTGATCTTCCTTCTCTGAAGCCATGTTGCCTCACTGACAAAAAGTTGAAGGATTCCAAGTGAAGAGAGATATGTTTCCTTAGTAGTTTCTCCATAAGTTTGCAAACTATGCTGGTCAAGGAAACTGTGTGTGTATGTGTTTGTGTGTGTGAATACGTGTGTGTGTGTGTGTGTGCAATTATTTTATTGTGCTTACAGGAAAGACCTTTATGCTCGTAAGTCCTGTCTCCCGGTCGAGTCCATTGTTTTACTCAATAATGCTTATGGTATATTTCCTTGAAATTATGAATTGAGTTAGCATTAACTACTACCTCGCTTAGCGAAATGCAATCAACAACTATTCTTACGCAAAAAAAAAAAAAAAAGTACTTCCTTACAGTATGCAAATCTTTGGGCGCTTCAAACTCTGACCTCTAGTTTTAGAGCTAACCCTATCAAATGTCGATCCTTATCCATTCTGCCAAAACGATGAAGAAATTTAAAAACTGTCAATATATTCCCCCTTCAATCTTCTAGCTTAGTGTGATGATAAGTCCATTTTGCTAAACCTCTCCTCATAATTGAGATTACTTATTTCTGACACCAATTCAATAGCATTTCTTTGAAGTTTCTTCCTGCTTATTTACATGCTCTTTTCATATGTGGATTCCAAAAGGGTGCTGCTTTTTCATACTTTAGCCTAACATAAGTTGCAAAAATATTTCTGAATATTTCCTTGTTCATGCGTCTTAAGACTACCTTACATTTTTTTTATAAGTGTGACACCGGGACAGGCAAAAACTGCCCTCATCAATAGAGGCCCGGGCACGAGAAAATGCCAAGACGAAGGAAAAGAAAAAGGTTAATGATAAGGCAGAGATGAGGTAATGTCACACAAATTAAAACGACAGACAGAAAAAACAGCCAAAGTACAGAGGACCCAGACATATGGAGGACTAGGTCCTGAAATGACGATAGATTTGCTTTTTGAAGAATGATAGGTCATAAGAATTAGGAAAGATGGAAGGAGGAAGAGAGTTCCAGAGTCTAGAGGTAGATTGGAAGAAGCAGTAGCTGCACCGACCACTCCGCGAGCTACAAATCTCCACTCAGTACCTGTGAGATGAGGTCGCTTGGCGAGTGTTAGGCGGCCTCGGCAGTGGGGGACGGATGCAATTCGCCAATTCATCTAAAAAAGCATATGCAGTCCATACTATGCCATTTATATCCATTTCCGGAGCCAAATCTGCCAATATGTTTACCTTTAGATCTCTTTAATTATCTGCCTCTTAAAGTTCTGCACCTGCCATTGAGAACCAAAAATTTTGCCTTCTTGCACTTGTGCCAATTCTCATTAACTTTGAAGTGTTAAATTCTATCAGGCACCTTTTCTGCCACTCATACAGACTATTTAGGTCTTCCTGAAGTTCTCTATCATTGTTCTTGTCTCTTATTTTATTCACAATCTTTGCATCATCTGCAGGCATATTCAAAAATTGATTTGCAGTCTTAATCTAATCCTCTTTTCCTTCCCTTTTAAGAAAATTTTTATCTCTTCCCTAACATTTCCAAATATTTTTGCCATTACTTGCAGCTTCTTAATAAGCCTCCCATGTGAGACTGTATTAAATGGCTTCTGAAAATCTAACAATATACAATCCGACCAGTCCTCTCTTTCTTGTAAGATCTGACTCTTACCTCATCATAAAATTCTAATAAGTTTGTTACTGTAGCTCTGCCTTCTCTGAACCATGACGTAATGCTGGCAAAAGTTGAAGAATTCCAAGTGAAGAAAGTAGTTTCTCCATAACTTTGCTAACTGTGCTGGTCAGGGAAACAGGGCTATAGTTTAGTGTGTGTGTGTGTGTTTGTATACTCATATATATATATATATATATATATATATATATATATATATATATATATATATATATATATATATATATATATATATATATATATATTTTCACCTTTCACCAAGATGCCTGGTAGACACTACTGTCTGTCAGCTGGCACTCCTCTTAGAAACCCTCTCCAGTCTTCTCGTTCTTCGTACCAGTTATTTTCTTCCACTTCCCGCAGAGACGTTCCTCTCCTTTCCAAAGCTGTCGCCACACCTTCCAGCCATCTTTTCCTTGGTCGGCCCACTGGCCTCTTCCCTTGCGGCTTCCAAATAAGGTACTTCTTTGGTTTTCTATGTTCTTCCATCCTCATTACATGTCCGTACCACCGCAGCTTGCTCTTTTCTATATCATCCAGCAGGGGGTAACACATTCACTTCATTCCTAATGTACTCATTGCTAATTTTGTCTCTTCTTGTAACATTCTTGATTAGCCTGAGTACTTTCATTTCGGCCGCTTGCAGCTTTGATTTTGTCTTCGTTGTGAGCGACCAGGTCTCTGATCCGTAGAGCAATATCGGCTTTAAGATGCCTTTGATAAATTGTGACTTTGCACTTCATTGGTATGTTGGCATCTCGGAGTAGAGGGTACATCAACCCAACATTTCTGTTATATTTCGCAATTCTGTTATTTATTTCTACCTCCTGCATGTTGTTACTTCCGACATTTACCCCCAAATGGGTGTAGTTGTCAACCTGGTGAAGTTTGTCCTGACCAATATATATATCTAGCAGCCGTTCTTTGTTTCTTGATATGACCATTATATATCTCTGGGTCCTCTTTACTTTGAATGTTTTTTCTGTCTGTCGTTTTCCTTTGTGTGACATTACCTCATCTCTGCCTTGCCCTTAACTTTTTCTTTTCCTTCGTCTTGGTATTTTCTCGTGACCGGGCCTTTGTCGATGAGGGCAGTTTCTGCCTGTCCCGGTGTCACACTCTTAAAAAAAAAAAAAAAAAAAAAAAAAAAAAAAAAAAAAAAAAAAAAAATATATATATATATATATATATATATATATATATATATATATATATATATATATATATATATATATATATATATATATATAGATATATATACAGTATGTGTGATTGTACGTGCGTCCTTGGGACTGAGATTACCTAATTTTTGTAAGGAATAGATAATAACATTCGTAATGCTCTCTCTCTCTCTCTCTCTCTCTCTCTCTCTCTCTCTCTCTCTCTCTCTCTCTCTCTCTCTCTCTCTCTCTCTCTCTTTCTCTCTCTCTCTCTCTCTCTCTCTCTCTCTCTCTCTCTCTCTCTCTCTCTCTCTCTCTCTCTCTCTCTCTCTCTCTCTCCCCTAGTCTACTGCTGATTCACTAATATAATAAATGCTTTTCCTTAAAGCAATCATTCTTTTTCGCAGTTATATTGTCCTCGCTTAGCGGATTTCAACTACTACTCTCTTAAAGTGATGAGTGCAGAGTATATACTCTCCAGCTTTGATTATTCATATATCTCTACCTTGATGAGGAACATGTTTTAAGTTCATCATGTTTCACTAGTCGTCCTTAACAACATCTCGTTTCTCTTATCTTCCTGTTTTATCTAGTTAGTTAGCTACCATTTTCAAGGAAGATGTCCTGCTTGGAGACATATTTAAATTTTTCTCGGAGCAGATTTATGATCCCTGACGAAGACAGGCACTTTACTAACTCCTTTTTTTATCATCAAAAGGCCAGATAAAGCGAAGTGAGGACCATCTGCCAAAGGCTAGAAAAAGGCAAACGAGTCATGCCTGAGGATGAAGAATTCTGGGATCGCAGACGTAGTCTCAAAGAACGCTAAAGTACCAGCAACAATTCTTGATCTCTTGATCTTTCTCTTCGTCTATTTATGCAGTCCAGTACTCACTCTTGCTTTTATCATCAGCATTTTATAGACTTCAGTCACGTAATTTATGAGGTATCTTTGCTCTTTCATAGTTCTGGAGGAGACTGTACTTTTTAAGACAACAGTGAGAGAAGCCGATGCATTTTCACACTGGATGGAAAACTTCGAATTTCTACCTAAATTTGAAGGCACTTTTGTGGGTTGAGTGGTCGTTTTTACTTTCATTTGTGGAATGTTGAGGGCTGGAAAAGACGTGACAGGCAGACTTTCCTAGACATAAGAGGTAATTCCCCATCTCAGTAGTGTTCTTTTACAGGTTGTCTTTTCATAACCTTTCCCATTAATATTCTTCATTTATTTCATTTAAGCTTATATATCAGGGACCAATACAAATAAATCTATTTGTTTAATATCATTACTCATTTCTTCTAGTTTTTTTTTTAATTTATTTCTTCTGTGAACAAAAAGAATTGTCGTCTTAAATTTTCTTAAGCAGTAAGGAGTATGTACACTTTCAATTAAATGTTTGAATATTGCTTTCTTTCTTTTTGTAAGCAAATGGCACGGTCATCTTCTTTACTTTTCTTGGTTTTTGCTTTTTGTCATAGTATTTCTTAGTTTTTCCTTTTGTAAAGAAGAAGCATATTTGTTTCTCTTTCATTAATTTTCCAGTTATTGCTTCCTTCTGTAAATAAGTAACCATGAACTTCCTTATTCATTCTATATTTTCTTTAATATGTATATATAAAGATTTAATTTTCTTATCCGTACTAGAAATTGCATTTAGATATTTGTTCTCTTTAGCTCGAATTAGAAAACATGACTTATGCTAGATCCTTTCGTGTTCTTTTTTCTGTTCTCATATCCTTACAAATATTTTTCTTTACAGTTTTAATGTCGCAATTTGTCCTCATTCGGATGGGGGTGGACACAGAAATGTTGAATAAAAAGGGACTGAGACTGGAGGCCCATCCTAAGGCCTCGCTGCGGGATCGATTCCACGTAAAGCAGTCTCTTCCTATCCACTCACGCGCTTTATCACTGAGCTAATGAGGCCCCCCATTATCCCTACGAATATAATGAAAAATGTTTTGAGATAATACACTCTCATGCTGGAATACTAATTGATACCTAAAATGTATTCTTAAAAATTAGTTGTTTTTTGCTATATTATTATTTTTTTTTTATACAGATGTCCTTGCCCAAAAAACTTTACAAACATAATTTCGTATAGTTCTTTTTGTTTTGGTTACTTGTTTTCTTTTTACCCAGAAGAACCTAAACAAACATTAAATTACTGCACAAGTTTTACACATTTCTAGCCCATTAGTCTCTTACACTTTATTTATATATCATGTACGAGTTTTATCTTTTGTGCAATAATACTCAAGTAGTGTTCAAATGAAAAAGGATAAAGAACTTTGCGTGAACTCACTCTCTCTCTCTCTCTCTCTCTCTCTCTCTCTCTCTCTCTCTCTCTCTCATACACATAAACATTGCAATACTCTATAAATAGAGCAATTTAGAATTATTTAATTATTTTTTCCTCTATGGAGTTTTCACGTCCCTTAAGCGATAATAGCCCCTCTCTCTCTCTCTCTCTCTCTCTCTCTCTCTCTCTCTCTCTCTCTCTCTCTCTCTCTCTCTCTCTCTCTCTCTCTCTCTCTCTCTCTCTCTCTCTCTCTCTCTTTCTCTCTCATTCTCTTCATATTGTTATGCAAACATACTGATAGCACATTTCTCTGTATTAAATTATTTAATATTATCCTTTCTACTAATAGCATCTGGTAAGAAAATATTGTAATTTGTTGTATCGCAGTGGTTCATGCACACATCGGGAGTTAGGAAGGGCATCCAGGGTTAATTCCCCAGCTCCAGCATGTCTGTGTCCACCCTTATTCGAATGTCAAATGATAGTGAAACATAAAACAGCAAAACCCAACCCTATTCTTATATTTTGATGTAGTAGTCACCGTGGCTCAAGCGCTAGCGTCCGCGACTCTGAGGCGTCAGGTCGAGGGTTCGCGCCCCGTCACGGTCTGAGGTTAGCGAGGGCATGCACTCATGGTAACGATTACATCTGCCAAAATAAGTCCTTCGCATGAAGGCAACCGTCCTAGCCCTTGGTAGAAACGGGAGTCCGTGACGTAATACCGGAACATTCTGATATTTTGATGTCATATTGCTGAGGCGATGACTGATTAGAACGTAAAAGTCTTACTTTACGAAAATCAGTAGAAATTTTGCTTTATAGTGATGTTATAGAATACAACGACTGAATTAGATGATAGTGATCATTGGAAAGACAATGAATGACAAAACTGAAAATATGACACTATCGTAATGACAGATTTTTATTAATTATTTAATTAATTAATTAATTAATTAATAAGTGAATGAATGTGTGGAACTTTAATTAATTTATTTTTTCACTTTTATCTATCTATTCATTCATTTCGTTATTTATTCAATTTATCGGGTCCTGTACGGAATATATTTCCTTGAGATGACATCTCATAAAATTTCTACTCTCACTGCCATGATGATAGTTCTTGGAATGTTCCTATATAAAATTCCTACTCTCCCTGCCAGTGATAATAGTTCTTGGAATGTTACTATATTGGTTATTCAACATTGCAAAGCAAAATTATCTGAGTCTGTGATATTAAAAATAATAATATTACGTATTTATGAACCCTGAATCTTTCACTATATTCTAGCTTTGTTATTCCTAATAATATTCAACCCACGGTTGACCAGTAGATAAAATACCCAGTTCCCACCCAGGAATAAATAAACAAGCAATTGACTAACTAACGAAGTGGTTAACTAACTAACTAGCTATTAGAAACGAGCACTAAAAACACGCAAATGAAGCCAATAAAAGCAGGAAATTGAAAATAGAAAATAAAATCCCTTTTTTATGCTTTCTATGACCTTGAGTTGTGGTAACACTGACGCGGGGGGATTATCTGCATAAGCGCCGAAGTCGCCATTACTCTCCGTCTTCTCTCGTTTCCAGCTTTCTTTTCAACCTTTTAGGGGTTCCAACACCTTTTTATGAATCACATTAAGACAAGATCTTTACATAAAACGAAATTCTATGAGATGCAGAATAGCTTAGTGGCATTTCTTGTAGGCTGTGGTCAAAACAGTATGTGATAGAACTGATAAAATAGATAATAGACTCAGAAAAAAAGGACATTTTCATTTTAAGCATTAATAGGGCTTATAGGCGTATGAGAGAGAGAGAGAGAGAGAGAGAGAGAGAGAGAGAGCAGAGAGAGAGAGAGAGAGAGAGGGGGGGGGTATGAGGGGGGGGGGGTAAAGAAGGGCACCATTGTTGTCCTTTCTCTCTTGAGGCTGAGGTAAAGGTAGATGAGTATAAAAGTAGACGAGTCTGGTAGACAGGAAGTTAGTCTACCTGATCTCCTCTTTCTTGGCTCTTATCCTCTTACTTGAGGGTGACGATCTGCTGTGACTCCAAGAAATTAATACCAACGAGACTTGGAGAATTCTTTATTCAAGTGGAACTCACTTCGACGCCATGCTTACTCGACAGATACTCCTTGCAGGTTGGTGTTGCTTTATTTACGCGTTCATAACTCTACACATATTTATATTCCTGCTTGAGCTTATATTACAGTTAATTTCAACGCAAGCATGTCAGTATCATAAGTTTACTCATTAACCTTTCTAAGTTGGTTGGGTAAGGAGATGACCCATTCCTCTAAGGTCCTTTCTATAACTTTGACATTATTTATTATTTATTTATTTACTTACTTATTTAATTAATTAATTAATTAATTAAATTATTTATTTACTTATATATCTATCTATCTGTTTATTCATTTATGTATCTATTTATTGATTTCTCATTTACTCATAAAAAACGACTAATGAATTTCCATTTTCCCGTGGCAAAAGATCTTCGATTCCCCCTAATCAGCCTTTACAATATCGCTTAGAATAACATTAATTTTATATAACAATACTGAAGTAATATATGAACATAGACATAATCATACATTTGTATACTCGCAATCGGACTTTATTCTATACAATGATACTAATTACGTATATACATGTCCATGTACTTCACGTGCATATGTATGTCCAGTGGTGGATATGATGCGGTATTCAATAATTTTTTTTATTATTGTACAGTGCCAATTATGGGAAAATGATTATTGTAACTCCCATACTGGCACAATAGAATTAACAGTTTTGAATTCTCTGATTTCTTTACTCCATTCAGATCTTTGCTTGTTGGGTGTACTCCTTTTGTGCAGAGTTGCAATATCTCCGGTTAAGTTAAGGCTGCTTTCACACCAAAGTAGCACGTCGCACATGGCATGCCACGTGGCACGCCAGTTGAAAACGAACATCCGGTAGTATATGAAACCTTTTCCACAGAAGTAGCGTGACACGTCCCATGTGCCACGCCACTTCTGTGTGAAAGGTTTCATATATTTCCGGATGTTCGTTTTCAACTGGTGTGCCACGTGCCATGCCACGTGCGACGAGCCACTTTGGTGTGAAAGCGGCCTTAACCTAACCGGAGATGTTGCAACTCTGAACAGAGTTCTTACTTTTAGTTATGATGAACTTTAAGTGGTCTTGAAGAAAGGGTTTACCCTTGGCCCTTTGAAGAGAGCTAATTTGCAGAGTATTCCCTTCGCATCTCCGCGAAACAGAGAGT
>JAXCGZ010001961.1:140000-142500 GCA_037179515.1 Halocaridina rubra | reverse complement strand
GTTAACTTCAGATAGATACGGCGTCATGTTGAAAAACGGTTAAATAAATTTGCCTTGGTTTAAATAATGTATGAAGGACATTTGCCTTGAATTTAAATAATATACATTAGAAATTGTCAAAATCCCTACAGAAAAGAAAGCCCAAAACAGCCGAAGGCAGGATTCTTAATCATTTGAAATTTTCTCTTATGTGAAGAGGATACTTGAAGTGAAGGTACCACTACTTGAATCATTCAGAGTGATTTCTTTTTCACTTAGGCAACCATTCTACGTCTCATATGTTTACATGACCTACTTAACTCTACATTTAAAAATATATATTTATGTTAAAATAAAAATTAAAAAAAATTAGCTGTTTTGACTAATTATTATTGAAAAAGAGCAGAGTTCGTTCCATATATATCATATTTTCTACTTAACAGATGTGATGATCGTGTTTATGGGTATTATGCTGACCAGGACAACAATTGCCAAATATTCCATATATGTCACCCGTATGTGGACGGCGATTTCTTCGTCAAGACAAGAATGTTCTCCTTCATTTGTGGTGCTGGCTTGGTCTTTGACCAATCGAAGCTGGTAAGAAAAAAAAATTCAGTTCACAGAACTGTATCGTTAATATATTAAAGGATATTATCCTGGTATATAGGGGTCCAGTGTGAATATTTTTAATCAAAGAGTTGCTTTCAAATGTATAGTGAATTATATTATGAAATATTTCATTGGTGATGTATATATTTTGAGGCAATGCAAATGAGAGTATTCAGAGCTTTTGGTTTATCAAAGTGGATATAGTTGATCAATAGTATTGTTCAGTGTCAAGTAATATCAGGGACAGTTGCCTTTTCTAATAATTTTTCATTTATTCGTATTTGTTGAAAGCTTCGTATGTTGGGAAAGGGTCATTCTTTATGTATACTACAATACTTACAGAATGATGAATTTATACGCTGTTTTCTCAGCGTTCCCAATAAGAAACGAGAACTCACCATGCATGCTTTCGATGATGTTTTCGAAGTTTATGTTCTCAATAAACCTTTTAGCCATCTTTTTCTACCTTTAAATCTCTAAACTTTGGTGCTTAGATAAGAATTAAAGCTCGGTTGCAGATGAAGCAGCAACAGCGCACCTGGTGGGCACTATGGCACCTCAGGTGAGCTGGTGCCAAGGTGTATATTAGGGTTTTCCTACAGGATAGATATAACATTTAAGAGCAATAGTACTTAAAAAAAAAGCATCATGATATTTCTAGGTATGCGATTTCCCTGAAGCTTCAATACCTTGTGATGTCGCTAGCCAGTATTATAACATCAACAATTACTTCGGTCGTGTGGATCTCAACTTCCGCGAAGGTCGAACACCGGATGTCCCTGCATCGGAACTCCAAGTGCAGACATTTAGGCAATTCAGCGAAGAGAATCTTCAACCTCAGCAGCAAATACCAGAAAATTTCATATAATTCTTTATTTTTATTTTGATACTTTTATCTATCTTGATAAAGTTACAGTTAGTATTTTCAGAACCTCATGACTGATTAAGATAAATTGTGCTTGTTTGCGCTGATCTTATCACTTGATATTACTGATAACATAGTATAGCTTATAAATGTTCATATACGGGTATTATAATGTTAGGTTATATGCTTATATCATATTGTATTTGAAAAAATACATGAGAGTTAGCACTTCAGCTTTAGATTAATTATATTAACTGTAGGCTGGTCCTACTTAATTTTATGATCTTATTCTTAGTAAGCATAACCAGTATTTGTATTTCTAACTCAGGAGCCTTTGTCATATTAAAACTGACTTAAATTTTCATTAAACTCTTTCAGTTAAATATTAGTTTACTTAAATACATCCTCAAAAATATTGAATATGTTCAAATAACGCTTTTAAATGAATAGTATTTACTTTAATCTAAGCAAGCGAGAGAGAGGAGAGAGAGAGAGAGTGAAAAATATGAGTTTTTCACACCTCGAAATTGATAAAAGGATACAAGTTTAGTCTGTAGTTTGATAGCTCTAAGTACCTCTAATAGTTTAATAAATAGAGCCATGAGAATAACAGATCACTTGTGGAACCATATTCATTCTCAAGCATCGGTCCTGGGCATTGCGAGAGAGAGAGAGAGAGAGAGAGAGAGAGAGAGAGAGAGAGAGAGAGAGAGAGGAGAGAGAGAGAGAGAGAAGAGAGAGAGAGAGAGAGAGAAGAGAGAGAGAGGAGAGAGAGAGAGAGAGAGAGAGAGAGAGAATTCATGTAGGCTTCTACAGGCATAAATCATCAGAGTTGATAATAGAGGGAAGGTATGACCCATAATGACAAAAAAAAAAAAAAAAAAAACCACACACACACACAAATATGCGACAAAGCAGGAATGACACAGAATTACATATGAATTTTGAGACTTAGCAAAGCGGAGCAATACAATATGATTACAAGGATTTAAATTAAATGCAGAAACTCGTCATGTATGAGGTTGAGGATTGGGAGTAAAATGA
>JAXCGZ010001961.1:125000-127500 GCA_037179515.1 Halocaridina rubra | reverse complement strand
TATATATATATATATATATATATATATATATATATATATATATATATATATATATATATATATATATATATATATATATATATATATATATATTACCACGGGGCGCATCTTACAGAGAAAGTCCTGTGGTAGGGGCAGTAGGGGAGCTGGCAGTTGTGAAGCGACACAGTTTGTGGAAGAGCCGGGAGGATGGGCTGTGCACTCCAGCAGTGCCATCTGAACGGTCGCTAGCTCCCTCGCCATTGCCCATATAGCAAAGTAATCCCCTTATTGTTTTCTTTTTTTGATGTCGGCTACCACCCAATTAATGGGGGAAACAGCCAAGGTAGATATATATATATATATATATATATATATATATATATATATATATATATATATATATATATATATATATATACACACACACACAAATGAATTACATTTGGTCCCCATTGGAAAGAGCTCCTTACTCAAAACTTCTCGTCAGTTGGGAGGTATATTTTATTCATCAAAACTTATCATAATTTGTGATTACCTAATTGTTATTGCCTAATTGTGTTTACGGGAAAGAGCCCAAAGCTCGTATCTTCCCGTCTCCTGATTGGTTCCATTTTATACTTAGTGATACTTATCATACCTGTCCTTAAACCTATGGATTGAGATAGCATTAACTACCTCCTCGCTTAGCCAAGTCCAATTATCAACTACTCTAACACTGAAAAGTATTTCCTTACATCCTGCAAAGAAGTTTTCTTACGAAGCTTCAAACTATGACCTCTAGTTCTAGAGCTTGCCATATCAAAAAATCGATCCCTATCCACTCTATCATAACCATGAAGGAATTTAAAGACTGTCACCATATCCCCCCCACAATCTTCAAGCTTCGAGTGATGGTAAGTCTAAGTCCCTCAGCCTCTCGTCATAACTGAGATTGCATATTTCTGACACCAGTTTCGTAGCATGTCTTTGAACTTTTTCAAGCTTAGCTATGTGCTTTTTCAAGTGCGGATTCCAAAAGGGGGCTGCATATTCGAGTTTTGGCCTCACATAGGTTACATAAATATTTCTGAACATTTCCTTGTCCATGTGCCTGAAGGCTACCCTTACATTTGATAAGAATGCATATGCTGCCCTTACTATGCCATTTATATGTATTTCTGGAGGCAAATCTGCCAGTATGTTTACTCCTAGATCTCTCTCATTTTCTGTCCCTTGAAGTTGTACTCCAGCCACTGAGTTGTCAAGCTTGGGCCTTCTTGCACTTGTACCCATTCTCATTACCTTACATTTTGAAGTATTGAATTTCAGTAGCCACTTTTCTGACCACTCATGCAGACTATTTAGATCTTCCTGAAATTCTCTACCATTGTTCTCGTTTCTTACTTTCTTTACAATCTTTGCATCATCTGCAAACATATTCATGAATGAATTTACAGACTCTGGTAGGTCATTTACATATACAAGGAAGAAAAGTGGCCCTAAAACTGAACCCTGTGGAACTCCACTACTAACTCTTCTGCATTCAGACACTGAGTGTCTTACATTGACCCTCTGTTCCCTTCCTTCTAAGTAAGTTTTTGTCCATTCCAAGACAATTCCACCTATTTTAGCCATTGCTTGCAGTTTCCTAATAAGTCTCCCATGAGGAACAGTGTCAAACGCTTTCTGGAAGTCTAGGAATATGCAATCTGCCCAGCCCTCTCTTGCCTGTAAGATTCGGCTTACCTCATCATAAAATTCTAATAAGTTTGTTACTGTTGATCTACCTTCTCTGAAGCCATGTTGTCTCACTGACAAAAAGTTGAAGGATTCCAAGTGAAGAGAGATATGTTTCCTTAGTAGTTTCTCCATAACTTAGCAAACTATGCTGGTCAAGGAAACTAGTCCATAGTTCAGAGCCGTATCCCTCCTTCCCTTTTTGAGGATAGGTATCACGTTTGCTTGTTTCCAGCATCTTGGAATCTCCCCTGACTCCAGTGACTTTTTAAATATTATACTTAGTGCCACTGATATTGAGTTTGCGCATTTTTTAAGTACATGAGGGGATATGTCATCAGGACCTGTAGCTTCATGAACATCTAACTCCATCAGCGCCTTGCATACCTCTGTGGCTGCAAGGTTAATATTCTCTAATACCGGCCCTTGAGCTTCTATCTCTGCAATCTGAGGGGATGGGGTATTTTCTACTGTAAATACTGACTGAAACTCCTTGTTCAATTCTTTGCAGATCTCTTCATCCGTCTCAGTGATGCTTCCATCCTCTCTCTTAAGCCTTAAAACCTATTCTTTTACCTTCAGTTTTCCTCTGATAAAGCTGTGGAAAAGCTTGGGATTTTCTTTAGCCTTCCTGGTGATGTCCCTCTCATAGTCTCTCTCTGCCTCTCTTCCTTTACTTAGGTAGTCATTTCTTGCGCTTTTGTAGGTTTGCCAGGCATTTATGTTTTTTCTCCTCCTATTCCTTTTCCAGCATTTGTCTCTCCACTCCTTAGCTCTTTTACACTCGTTATCGAACCATTTC
>JAXCGZ010001961.1:65000-92500 GCA_037179515.1 Halocaridina rubra | reverse complement strand
TCTGTCATCTGGAGTAGACAGTTGAGGAATGAGTGATCCGAGACTGATTACAAGTAGCAAATGAAGGCTGTGAAAAGAAGGCAAAGGTAAAATGAAGGGTAGAATCGTCGGGAACAGCTTGGAGAAGAGAGGAAGATGGGAAGTGGAAAATATCGTTGATGAAAAGGTGGAACAAAGAGACTGGTTGAACTCGACTGGTAACTGTGAGTAAGCTAGATGTTGTACCGTCAACAACCACAGATATAAAACAGTCAGAAAGAAAACTGGAAATCAGAGAACAAAGAGAAAAGGTAAAGCCATATGCAGGAAGTTTGACCAACAGAACCTTTATGCCACACTCTGTCAGAAGCCTTAGAGATATCAAGGGGTGTCGACAAAGAATTCCCCATAGTTCTTCAGCAAAGATGGCCATGCATGAGTCAGATAGGACAGGAAGTCATTAGTGGATCTTGCCTTGTGGAAGCAGTACTGTTGATCAGAAATAAGCGAGTTAGATTCAAGATGCTTCAATAAGTAAGAACTAAACAAAGTTTCGAATCCTTTAAAGATTGCAGAGGGTAGGGCAATTGATGGGTTGTTGTAAGGAATAGAGAGGTCACCCTTCTTAGGGACAGGTTGAATCAGAACTTGCTCCCAAGACGAAGGGTAAGTAATGGTTGAGAGGATGAGGTGATAAGACGGCAAGCCCCTTAATGGATCTTGCAGGGATACCATCATGTACGGATGCCTTGCTCGGTTTTAGAGAGTGAAGAACCTAACGTATTTTTTGCGTGAAGAAAGAATAAGTGAGGGCATACAGTTAGAGAGGGGTAAAGTACGAGGGTCAAGTGCACTGGAATCGCTGACAGAAAGTAATCAGAAAAATCAGAGCCAAATGGGTGGCGTTGCCAGTAGGAGAGCAAGCTATAGAACCGTCAGGACGAATGAAATGGGGAATGCTTACGTTACAAGAGTTTTTGGAGAGCTTTTTGGCTAAGCCAGAAAAATTGTAACTTACAGAGGAGGTGAAAATAGGTAATATATACCCCAGTTCTCTTGGAAAAGTTTTAATTACCCAGCTTTCTCAGCAGGAGATAGTGCCTCATTGAAAAATAAAATGTTATAGTAATAAACTCAAATCTGTCCACTTCGTTCAGTAGCGAAAATGTGAAAGTACTCATGGTAATGTGGAATATGTGGAAGGGCCAAAAGGAGTCTGTCGTTCCCAGGTCTATACCATCTCAATATTCATAGTGTACAAGTGGAAATGGCAAGCTATTTGTAATATAAATTTCTCTATGTGCTCGAACACTAGAAAAAGGAAGCCAATACTTACACTGACATTTTGCCTGAGAATGGTTATTGGATTAATTAATAAGCTTTTTTTTTATTATATCTGTTTATTTACTAACCCAATTATTATTTATTTATTTATTTACTTATTTATTTATTTATTTATTTATTTATTTATTTATTTATTTATTTATTTATTTATTTATTTATTAATCAATTAATCAATGTATTTATTTTCTTATTTATTCATATATCAATGTATGTATGTATGTATGTATGTATGTATGTGTAATTACCTAATAATGCTTACGGGAAAGACCCCAAGCTCGTAACTTCCCGTCTCCTGGTCGGTTACTTTTTGTACCTAATGATACTTATCATAATTGTCCTTAAAACTTAGGATTGAGTTACCATTAACTACCTGCTATATTGGCGAATTCCAATTATCTACTACTTACACTAAAAAAGTACTTCCTTTCATCCTGCAAAGAAGTTTTCTTACGAATCTTCACTCTATGACCTCTAGTTCTAGTGCCAGCTATATTAAAATATCAATTCCTATCCACTCTGTCATAACTATGTAGGAATTTAAAAACCGTCACCATATCCCCCTTAATTCTTCTAACTTCGAATGATGGCAAGTCTAATACCCTTAACTTCTCATCATAACTGAAATTGCGCATATCTGGCACCAGTTTCGTTGCATGTCTCTGAACTTTTTCCAGCTTAAGTACGTGCTTTTTCAAGTGTGGATTCTAAAAGGGGGCTTCGTATTCAGGTCTTGGCCTAACATAGGTTACATTCGTATTTCTGAATTTTCCTTGTCCATGTGCCTGAAGGCTACCCTTACATTTGCTAAGAAAGCATATTCTGCCCTTACTATGCCATTTATATACATTTCTGGAGACAAATCTGCCAGTATGTCTACTCCTAGATCTCTCTCATTCTCTGTCTCTTGAAGTTCTGCTCCTGCCACCGAGCAGTCAAGCTTGGGCCTTCGTGCATTTGTACCCATTCTCATTACCTCACATTTTGAAGTATTGAATTTCATAAGCCACTTTTCTGACCACTCATGCAGACTATTTAGGTCTTCCTGAATTTCTCTACCATTGATCCCGTTTCTTACTTTCTTCACAATCTTTTGCATCATCTGCAAACACATTCATGAATGAATTCACAGACTCTGGTTGGTCATTTACATATACAAGGAACAAAAATGGCCCTAAAACTGAGCCCTGTGGAACTTCACTATTAACTCTTCTCCATTCAGACACTGAGTGTCTTACTCTAACCATCTGTTCCCTTCCTTCTAAGTAAGTTTTTATCCATTCCAAGACATTTCCACCTATTTTCGTCATTGCTTGCAGCTTTTTAATAAGTCTCCCGTGTGGGACAGTGTCAAATGCTTTCTGGAAGTTTAGGAATATGCAATCTGCCCAGCCCTATCTTTCCTGTAAGATTCTGTGTGTGTATGTGTGTGTGTGTGTGTGTGTGTGTGTGTCTGTGTGTGTTTGTGTGTGTGTGTGTGTGTGTGATTACCTAATTGTGATTACCTAATTGTGTTTACGGGAAAGAGCCCAAAGCTCGTATCTTCCCGTCTCCCAATCGGTTCCATTTTGTACTTAGTGATACTTATCATACCTGTACTTAAAACTATGGATTGAGATAGCATTAACTACCTCCTCGGTTAGCCAAGTCCAATTATCAACTACTCTTACACTGAAAAAGCATTTCCTTACATCCTGCAAACAAGTTTTCTTACGAAGCTTCAAACTATGACCTCTAGTTCTAGAGCCAACCATATCAAAATATCGATCCCTATCCACTCTATCATAACCATGAACGAATTTAAAGACTGTCACTATATCCCCCCTCAATCTTCTAGCTTCGAGTGATGGTAAGTCTAATTCCCTCAGACTCTCATCATAACTGAGATTGCGTATTTCTGGCACCAGTTTCGTGGCATGTCTCTGAACTTTTTCAAACTTAGCTATGTGCTTTTGCAAGTGCGGATTCCAAAAGAGGGTTGCATATTCAAGTTTTAGCCTCACATAGGTTACATAAATATTTCTGAACATTTCCTTGTCCATGTGACTGAAGGCTACCCTTACATTTGATAAGAAGGCATATGCTGCCCTTACTATGCCATTTATATGTATTTCTGGAGACAAATCTGCCAGTATGTTTACTCCTAGATCTCTCTCATTTTCTGTCTCTTGAAGTTGTACTCCAGCCACCGAGTAGTCAAGCTTGGGCCTTCTTGCACTTGTACCCATTCTCATTACCTTACATTTTGAAGTATTGAATTTTATTAGCCACTTTTCAGTCCACTCATGCAGATTATTTAGATCTTGATGAAGTTTTCTACCATTGTTCTTGTTTCCTACTGTCTTCACAATCTTTGCATCATCTGCAAACATATTTATGAATGAATTTACAGACTCTGGTAGGTCATTTACATATACAAGGAACAAAAGTGGCCCTAAAACTGAACCCTGTGGAACTCCACTATTAACTCTTCTCCATTCAGACACTGAGTGATTTACTCTAACCCTCTGTTCCCTTCATTCTAAGTAAGTTTTATCCATTCCAAAACATTTCCACCTATTCTAGCCATCGTTTGCAGATTCCTAATAAGTCTCCCATGTGGAACAGTGTCAAACGCTTTCTGGAAGTCTAGGAATATGCAATTTGCCCAGCCTTCTCTTTCCTGTAAGATTCGACTTACCTCATCATAAAATTCTAATAAGTTTGTTATTGTTGATCTACCTTCTCTGAAGCCATGTTGCCTCACTGACAAAAAGTTGAAGGCTTCCAAGTGAAGAGAGATATGTTTCCTTAGTAGTTTCTCTATAACTTTGCAAACAATGCTGGTCAAGGAAACTGGTCTATAGTTTAGAGCCGTATCCCTCCTTCCCTTTTTGAAGATAGGTATCACGTTTGCTTGTTTCCAGCATCTTGGAATCTCCCCTGACTCCAGTGACTTTTTAAATATGATACTTAGTGCCACTGATATTGAGTTTGTGCCTTTTTTAAGTACATGAGGGGATATATCATCAGGACCCGTAGATTTATGGACATCTAACTCCATCAGCGCTTTGCATACCTCTGTGGCTGTAAGTTGATGTTCTCTAATACCGGCCCTTGAGTTTCTATCTCTGCAATTTGAGGGGGTGGGGTATTTTCTACTGTAAATGCTGATTGAAACTCCTTGTTCAATTCTTTGCAGATCTATTCATCCATCTCAGTGATGCTTCCATTCGCTCTCTTAAGCCTCAAAACCTGTTCTTTTACATTCAGTTTTCCTCTGATAAGCTGTGGAAAAGCTTGGGATTTTCTTTAGCCTTCCTGGTGATGTCCCTCTCATAGTCTTTCTCTGCCTCTCTTCTTTTACTTAGGTAATCATTTCTTGCTCTTTTGTAGTTTGCCAGGCATTTATGTTTTATCTGCTCCTATACCTTTTCCAGCAATTGTCTCTCCACTCCTTAGATCTTTTACACTCATTATCAAACCATTTCTCTCTGGCATGAATTACACCTACTTCGGTGACAGGCATGCAGCAATCTACTCTCTTACCATATTTCTCACAAAAGATGTCATACATTTCTTGTACAGATTTGTTGTAAAATAAGGTTCTCCAGTCAATAACTGTAAAAAGCTCCTTCATTTTTATGTAATCTCCTTTCGGATAGTTCCTCCTCATGTCCTCAGTGGCTCTACTCTCAGGCAGAATATCTTCAATGATATACTCTATCAACAAGACGCAGTGGTCACTCTTTCCAATTGGTGGTTCATACTCAATTTTTTCAATATCCAACACGTTATCTGTGAATACTAGATCAAGTATTGATGGCTCATCCCCACCCCTGGCCCTCGTTGGTTCTATTACATGTTGGTGTAGGAAATTCCCTTGTGCGCAATCTAGGAATCTTGCCCCGAATGAGTCCTCACCACTGTGTGGGTCAAGATTTATCCATATTATCTCTTTATGATTAAAATCTCCCATAATCAAAATCCTACATTTTCTCTCCCGTGCCATGTTAACAACTGAGTTTATGACTTCAATAGTACCTATATGACTTTCCTCATAAACTTCTAGCCTATTTTGATTCCTTGGTGGGTTATATACAACAGTTATTATAATGCTCTCTGACCCAGTATTTATGCGAGCAACAAGAAATTCCTTGAACTCACTTCCTATAGCCACGTTTATGTCTTCAACTTGAATCCTTTCACTTATGAGCAATGCTATCCCTCCACCAGTCCTCTCAGATCTTTTAACCCTTAATATTCTGAAGCCCTTAGGAAAAACTGTGACACTGTTTATGTCCTCACTCAACTTAGTCTCTGTAATTGCTACTATATCTGCCTTACTATTGTGAATCCTATCTTTTAATTCTACTGCCTTACCAGCTAATCCATCAGCATTTGTGTATAACAATCTTAATGAGGCCGCATCCCCTGATCTTCTGTCATTATTTTCTTTATCTCCCCTTTGTCTGGAAGAACTCTGAAATGAAAATTTTTCTTCTCTTCTTCATTTCTTTCCTCATTTAACTTTCTTGCCTCTTCCAACAAGTTTTTGATTTTTCCCATCTCTTTCTGTGTTCTGTATCGTCTAATGTACACTTCTTTGAATTCTTGAAGGTCTATTAGACTTTTTTTGCTCATCGATATTTCTCTACATGTTTCCCCTCTCTCAAAGGTTACTTTTGTTGGTCTCTGCTTTCTCCTCGAATATTTGCCTAGTTGGTGAATGTTTACAATATCCTCAGGACCACAAACTACTCCATGCTTCTTATAAGGTCTACAACCCTAGCTTTATTTTCTTCAAGTCTCCCCTGCCATTGTTGGCTCCTGGGATTCGCTTATGCCTGAGATTACCACTGTCTTCTCTTTATCAGGTGCCTGTTTAATCAGTTGATTTACCCTTTCCATCACAACGTCTTTCATTTTTTCGATTACTGTCTCTTTATAGTCAACTGTTTGTATGTTTTCCAGTGTCACCACCTTTACAGCCTCTTTTAATGCCACATTCCCCTTTAGTGCATCAGCAAAGGAAATTTTCATGGCATCCTGTTCCATATTCAGCCCCTGAAACTCTTTTATAAACTGTTCAATGTTTTCCTTAATCTGGACATTCCAAGCTGCAATCTCGTCTCTCTCAGAAGAGAGCAGTGAACTAACATCTAATTCATTTTGGTTGTCATTGAGGTGTTTGTTGATATCTTCTTGTTTAGAAATTCTGGTTTCTAGTTCACTCATTTCCCCTTCCAGCTTCTTTATTCATTTTTCTAGTTCCTTTCTCTCCTGCCCTTGTGCTTTATTTGTTTCCTCCAAAAATCTTATTTCCTCTCTGAGTGTTTCATTCTCTTTCATTTCTCTATCCATATGCCGAATTTTATCATCAAGGCTTATAACCATTGCCTCTAAATCCTTGATTTTCTGTTTTAATCTCCTAATAGCTACCCCTCCTCCTGCTGCTACATCCCATGGAGATCCTATATCATCCCTCCCCGACCCATGGGTAAAGGGAGTTTTGGACAGAGATGGCCTCATTTTCATGTTCTCTCTTTCACAGAATATAGAAAGAAGAAGAGAAAGAGAAAAAAGAGAGAGAAAAACTTTTATTTAAGCTTCACACAGAATTATTATATCTTCTTATAAGTGCTATTTATTTACTCAATTTATCTCTTTTATGGTAACACACATCCTAACTTAGAAATGTTATTTTGGCAATTTGAGGGGAAAAAAAAAATGCAAACAAAAACAATAGTCTACTTGAAGGAAAATTCGAATCTGTATCTGAGGAGACACCCACCTGTTTCTGCTATATATTCTTCTTAACTGATAAACTCACTTGCTAACCTAGGCATCTTATCACAGGATCAGACTTTACATTCAGCTCAATATATATACAAAATAAAAAAAAATAATAAAAAAGAAAGCTAAAAGAAAAGAAAAAATGAAGAAAAATAAGACAGCTGTGCTACTTGGCAACTTAACTCAGTACTGTTGACAGGTGTATTTTTTGGTATTTATTTAATTATTCAATTATTTCGTGTATCAAACTAACTATCATATTAATGTATATATATGTATGTATGTATGTATGTTTGTATGTATATATGTATGTATTTCTTTATCAGCTATTCACTTAATATTTACAAATGAAGGCTCATTATTGCCTATTTCTTTCCCACATTTCATTTTTAATATCTCTCGCAGGGTTCCATGGATATCAGCCAAGCCCAACTGTATATGCTGCGAGAAAAAATGACAAGTGAGAACTGCAGCGCAGAGCCCGATTTCTTACCCATAGATCTTATTACGTCTCCAATTTATGACCATATCCATTTGAAGACTCACTGGACTGAGGTGAGTGACCAATGTTGGTGAATCAAGCTCTCCCACACAGGAGGTTTTGAGGTTTAATCCTTCAAGTTGTCGTGTAAAACTTCCCTATCACCTTAACCACTTGGCATTAGGTGCTAAAACTCATAAAATTGTCGATAAAAGAATGAAGAAATAATAACTAAATTTATAGTTATGGTAGAAAATTCAACACTCTGTAGGTATATAATAATTTTGGATATATCATTTTTGGACACAAAACGATGACTTTCCTTTTGTGTGCATACGTATGTATGTATGTATGTATGTACATTCATATTACTTATTGTCTTCAGCATTTACCCGTCGTTCTGAGGAATCTATCTTACCACATAGAAGACTTGCTCAGAGGAGTTGCATTCCCTAATGTCTTCTATGATTACACCGTTGCTAATGAAGATCACACCATTGAAATTGATGCCACTAAGTAAGTGAATAACTCGTGTTATTACGGTTTTTAGTACAATTATATGCGAGCTGACGCCAGTTAGACCTCCAATACCAATCAGTGCAAGTGTTCGTGATGAGTGAAATGGATTTATTTATGACTAAGCCATGTGCAGGACCTTTGTTATATTTTACATGCTTAGCACATGATCCAGACTCGCTTGTGCCTATTTTGACCATCTTTCAGACCATCTGAATATCAGCTTGCCATCCTATAAGGTTATATGTTCTGTAAAGTTATATAAACAAACAACGACAGTTTCTCAGTTTTATAATCGTCATTTACTTTTTCAGTGTCTTCATCTTATGCAGAAATTTATATATATATTTGTATGAGATTGGTGTGCTCTTTTGCAGCTTTTTCTTCATTGTCTTCCTATTAATTTTTTCTAATGATTTTCTTTTTGTGATTTTACAATCAAATGTTATTCTCTGTAAATTATGAACGCTGTCACATGGAATAATGCTATAAATATTTGTCTCTGAAGGTGCGTTCAGTCACAGAAATGGAATGTCCACGTAACAGAACCTCACGAGAAATTCATTCTGGAGGAATACGAAGCCACCAAACTCTTCGATATGATTGCATCTCCTGGATCGCCTTCTGAGATCTTCTTCTACAACTTCTTCAATGGTCGCGAACATAACGTCTGTGTGCTAGATCAGGATAAGGTGTGTAAATTTTATAGTGTCAAGAAAAGCTCGAGATATAGTGTGTGTTTGCTTGATCATTATATAAGGTCTGGAAGATTTTTGTGTCAAATAAGAGACATGGGGATCAAAATTTTATTTAGTTCAAGGTTTGTAAATCTTTATACGTCAATTGAAATATGGATACATTTGATAAGGCCTGTAAATATTTGCATATTTTTTGTAACATAGTAAATTTGATGCGGTGCTCTGTAAAAAAAAAAAAAAAAAAAAAAAAAAAAAATATATATATATATATATATATATATATATATATATATATATATATATATATATATATATATATATATATATATATATATATATATATATATATATATATATATATATATATATATATATACCTCAAAGTCTATGAATGACTCAAGACAGCATTGTAAAGCAATGAAACTCCCCCAAGGAAGAGCTGAAATGTTATGTTGTAAATCAATGCTATCATGATAATTTATAAACAGAATGGCAATGTTGCACCAAATAATACTTAATTACAAGCTACGAATCTAAGAACATAAATCTTATTTTTGTTTTTATATATAATGAGATGATATAAGTGCATGATGTGCAATTAATATGTATCATCAAGTGTATTTTTTTTCCATCAGCTTAGTTATAAAGCCTTTCATTAAAAAAAAAAAAAAAAAAAAAAAAAAAAAAAAAAAAAAACGCTTTGCTTGTACCGGTTCTCCTGTCTTTCCTTTCAGATCATAACATTGGATGGTTTGGTCATTCCCTTCCAACCAGATGAGTGTTGGACTGTAATGGTAGTAGATGCAATGGGACAAGGCTACGGTTCCTTGAACGCTAGACTTGTGGAAGGGGAATGGGAAGCTCAAATAATGTTCCCACGAGAAGGTCTCTTAATGGAATTGACCAAAACACAATTGAAGGTGAAGATACATGTCATCATCTTAGAGCAAGTGCATGTGGTACTAAAGTAAACTATGTGCGCTTGCAACTTGTTCTTTCATATCCATAATTATGCCCACTACGGAGCGTGAGAGTGGGCATCCAGCCTTAATTTTTTAAAGTTCTAAACTGTCTCTGTCCCCCCCCATAATGGGGATTAAAAGTGACACATAAAACGACAAACAAGACTATGCTTGGAAATTGCTCAAATACTTAACCTAAGATAATAATTATCCTTGAGTACTAGAGAGTGCATAGATTGAAATATTGAAGAACAGGTCACTGAACATATGACGTAGTCTTGAACAATGAATATATTCCCATAGGATGCAATGCTGCAATGTAACAATGTACACGTAATATATGCACAATCAGCTCTTTACTTTATGCAGTGCTAATCTCATGTTTCTTATTTAACAGGTTAACGGTGAAGATTACAATGCAGATGATGATCGTTACCATGTCGACTTTGTACATGATGGAATCATTGTAACATTCCCATTCCTCACTGGTGCCATACTGAAAGTTTCCGATAAAGTCTATTTTGCGGTAAGTTACGAATGAGCATGTACGCATGGCGAAATATAGTTAGTCTTGTGACTACGGAGTGCGTTACCATAGAAATTTACCTTCACAATGGACCTTTAATGATATGCAGACACAGTAAAGAAAAACCCAGCATTTCTATGCTTAACTTATAAGGCATTGAAAATGACACTTATATAATGTCAATTATTAGTCATACTTTAAGCTGCACATTTAGAACGTAAGTTGCATTTTATTTTTGAGGACTTCAGATGCTCCTCAAACAGAAATGTTAGGAAATAAACTTTGTCGTCATGAGCTATATTTTCCTGTGTTTATATTACCAATTGTATTTCCAGGAAGAACAGTTGTTCAGATCAATGATTAAAGGAGTATGTGGTAACTTTAATGGTGAGAGAGATGACGAGATGGTTGGGCCTAGAGGTTGTACTTACACAGACCCAGAACTATTTGTCAAGTCCTGGAGTGCTCCTGGCTCTGGATGTAGAGGTTTCTCCTACCAAGCCAAGAAGAGACCTGTAGAGGCTTATCAAGATGTGTGTGTACATGACACCTACGTTCCTACTGGCGTTGCACATCCCTTTAGTAAGTCCTGATAACATTGTTTCTTATGTTGAAGGTTAGTCTCACATCACAAAGGGCCCGATTCGAGTCCGCCTCGTGGTGAGATCGTTCATTATTCAGTATATTGAACTCGCAGCTTAAAATGGCCTATATGAAATATTTACAAAAGACAGCATATATATCGTTTTTCTTAAATTGAGCATCCCTTCTTTGTATTATAGAGTGCTTATGAAAGAGACTTTACTTATTCTGTAACTGACGATTTAACGTTCATTCCAGCTATGACTAACTGCGTGGAATGGGAATATAAAGTAAGGATCGATGGTGTCCAAATGTGTAGAGCCCTCGTACCTACGCCTAGATGCAAAGAAGGCTGCAAACCTTCATTTACCTCATCTGAACCAGTAAGCTCTTAAAACAAAACAAACTTAAAACAAAAGATAATAACTATAATTTAATATCCACGTTTTCGTTTCAAGAATATTTTGGCACTGCAGACCGCAAGAATGTTTCAGTTTCTTCATAATGTATTAATGGTTGTGTTGTCCATTCTTGTGAAATAACGTTCCATTTGTGTTTGAGAAACTTTCTCAAATCTAGAATTGGCATTGAGAAATCACTCTCTCTCTCTCTCTCTCTCTCTCTCTCTCTCTCTCTCTCTCTCTCTCTCTCTCTCTCTATATATATATATATATATATATATATATATATATATATATATATATATATATATATATATATATATATATATATATATATATATATATATATATATATATATATATATATATATATATATATGCATTGGGTACAGTACTTCAGATAACCCTATTGTTCTGGCTGATAAAAAGCGGATTCATGTTAAATAACCTTAGCTGTGGAATAATGACGTAGTTACTGCATACAGACCGTAAGTTACAGCAAAATCAGAGAGCCAATAGCCCGCAAAGAATAACCAATCCTAATTAGTACATCTGTTTCAGGAATATGTGTAAGTATGTATAAGTTACTTATGACCATGTCTTATCCACCCCAATTTATTTTTAAATAGCTGTAACTGTAAGCACTACAATCTGCATAAGAGCAATGTAATGGAATGTATAAAAAAGAAAAAAGGAAAGAGAGAGAGAGACGGCCAGAGATAAGGATGCATGGGGTCCATCCTCCAACAACTCTGGAAACTTAGCAGAGATACTGAACCTTTCTGGTGAATATAGACTAAAGGTGGATATTAGATATCATATATATATATATATATATATATATATATATATATATATATATATATATATATATATATATATATATATATATATATATATATATATATATATATATATATATATATATATATATATATATATATCAAATAAGCACATTACATATGTGAAAACATGAATTATTTTTTTTTTTACCCCGACCGGGACTCGAACCTAGGACTTATGATTACTAAGTCAAAGCGCTACCACTACACCACAGAAGGTTAAAAGGAATCCAACCTTATAGCTTATATCTGCTATACTTAGGAATGAACGCATTCTAACTGAATGCCACTATGTTCATATTACAGATTCCCCAACCTCACTCGTGGCTTCATTTTAGCATTTAATTCAAATCCCAATCTCATTCGGGCCATGAAATTATCAAATAAGCACATTACATATGTGAAAACATGAATCATTTTTTTTTACCCCGACCGGGACTCGAACCTAGGACTTATGATTACTAAGTCAAGGCGCTACCACTACACCACAGAAGGTTAAAAGGAATCCAACCTTATAGCTTATATCTGCTATACTTAGGAATGAACGCATTCTAACTGAATGCCACTATGTTCATATTACAGATTCCCCAACCTCACTCGTGGCTTCATTTTAGCATTTAATTTAAATCCCAATCTCATTCGGGCCATGAAATGATCAACTAAGCACATTACATATGTGAAAACATGAATCATTTTTTTTTTACCCCGACCGGGACTCGAACCTAGGACTTATGATTACTAAGTCAAAGCGCTACCACTACACCACAGAAAATTGAAAGGAATCCAACCTTATAGCTTATATCTGCTATACTTAGGAATGAACGCATTCTAACTGAATGCCACTATGTTCATATTACAGATTCCCCAACCTCACTCGTGGCTTCATTTTTGCATTTAATTTAAATCCCAATCTCATTCGGGCCATGAAATTATCAAATAAGCACATTACATATGTGAAAACATGAATAATTTTTTTTTTTACCCCGACCTGGGACTCGAACCTAGGACTTATGATTACTAAGTCAAGGCGCTACCACTACACCACAGTAGTGGTAGCGCCTTGACTTAGTAATCATAAGTCCTAGGTTCGAGTCCCGGTCGGGGTAAAAAAAAATGATTCATGTTTTCACATATGTAATGTGCTTATTTGATAATTTCATGGCCCGAATGAGATTGGGATTTGAATTAAATGCTAAAATGAAGCCACGAGTGAGGTTGGGGAATCTGTAATATGAACATAGTGGCATTCAGTTAGAATGCGTTCATTCCTAAGTATAGCAGATATAAGCTATAAGGTTGGATTCCTTTTAACCTTCTGTGGTGTAGTGGTAGCGCCTTGACTTAGTAATCATAAGTCCTAGGTTCGAATCCCGGTCGGGGTAAAAAAAAAAGATTCATGTTTTCACATAAGTAATGTGCTTATTTGATAATTTCATGGCCTGAATGAGATTGGGATTTGAATTAAATGCTAAAATGAAGCCACGAGTGAGGTTGGGGAATCTGTAATATGAACATAGTGGCATTCAGTTAGAATGCGTTCATTCCTAAGTATAGCAGATATAAGCTATAAGGTTGAATTCCTTTTAACCTTCTGTGGTGTTGTGGTAGCGCCTTGACTTAGTAATCGTAAGTCCTAGGTTCGTGTCCCGGTCGGGGTAAAAATAAAAAATGATTCATGTTTTCACATATGTAATGTGCTTATTTGATAATTTTATGGCCCGAATGAGATTGGGATTTGAATTAAATGCTAAAATGAAGCCACGAGTGAGGTTGGGGAATCTGTAATATGAACATAGTGGCATTCAGTTAGAATGCGTTCATTCCTAAGTATAGCAGATATAAGCTATAAGGTTGGATTCCTTTTAACCTTCTGTGGTGTAGTGGTAGCGCCTTGACTTAGTAATCCTAAGTCCTAGGTTCGAGTCCCGGTCGGGGTAAAAAAAAAATGATTCATGTTTTCACATATGTAATGTGCTTATTTGATAATTTCATGGCCCGAATGAGATTGGGAATTGAATTAAATGCTAAAATGAAGCCACGAGTGAGGTTGGGGAATCTGTAATATGAACATAGTGGCATTCAGTTAGAATGCGTTCATTCCTAAGTATAGCAGATATAAGCTATAAGGTTGGATTCCTTTTAACCTTCTGTGGTGTAGTGGTAGCGCCTTGACTTAGTAATCATAAGTCCTAGGTTCGAGTCCCGGTCGGGGTAAAAAAAAAATGATTCATGTTTTCACATATGTAATGTGCTTATTTGATAATTTTATGGCCCGAATGAGATTGGGATTTGAATTAAATGCTAAAATGAAGCCACGAGTGAGGTTGGGGAATCTGTAATATGAACATAGTGGCATTCAGTTAGAATGCGTTCATTCCTAAGTATAGCAGATATAAGCTATAAGGTTGGATTCCTTTTAACCTTCTGTGGTGTAGTGGTAGCGCCTTGACTTAGTAATCATAAGTCCTAGGTTCGAGTCCCGGTCGGGGTAAAAAAAAAAATGATTCATATATATATATATATATATATATATATATATATATATATATATATACATACATATATATTCTTCGTTTATTAAAAGACATCAAATTATACTTTATCGTTAAATCATAAAGCTGGAGTTTAAAGGCATTCATTTACGTCTGCAAGAAAACAGCAATAGAATTAGAATAAAAAATATATTATGCTATAGTATATTTGTGACAGTAAAAAGCCAAGGATATATAATAAAATAATGTTGACTGACATTTAAGTCTGGAGATCAAGGTTGTTTATTGATAGTTCGATATTCTTACATCTTTAAGCCGCACTGTGACCTTCCTTAAGCTGATTGGCTGACATGATGTGGTGTGGTTTATAAAAGACATTCATATATTGAACTGTATCTCGAGAGTATTGGACAAATGAGAGCACAAACTAAGGATGTCTTTCTCGCAATGCTCAGTCAGTATATATTCCAGTGATAGCACACAGTATAATGAGGATTTGTTAACCTTTAAAAAATCTGACACTCATTTAAATAAGCCTTTGCTGAGGAGCAATTAATTATAATATTTAGTTTCCAATGACGAGAAGAGATTGCAAAGGTTACTTTTAAGTATTTTTAACGTAAATCTCTCTCTTAATATCTATCTGTCTATTTATATATCTATCTATCTATAAATCTATATATCTATATCTATCTATCTATCTAAATATATATATATATATATATATATATATATATATATATATATATATATATATATATATATATATATATATATATATATATATATATATATATATATATATATATATAATCAATTAAACACTAATTAAACACTGACAGGGACTCGAACCTAAGACCATTATTAATATTCTAGTGCGCTACCAACTACACCACTGAAGGTCTCAAAGAAGAAGTAAACCTTACAGCTAACTACCATACTAGGAATGAAAGCATTTATTCTGAATGCCTTTTTGTTCATATCACGATTGAGGTTCGTAAGAAGCTGTACTATGAAATAATATAGAAATAACGCAGAACCCGAAATATAGCGTTATTTTTTGTGTTGTTTCATTGATGGGCTTCCTAACCATATCAAGTCTGTATATATACGGATATATACAAAGCTACAGTAAATAAATTAATCTACATGCAATCAAATTCTGACATATGTACGTAGATATAAATTGTCTTGAAATATATTCAAGACAATATATATATATATATATATATATATATATATATATATATATATATATATATATATATATTTATATTATATATATATATATATATATATATATATATATATATACACGCACACACACACACACGATAGGGATCGATATTTTGATATGGCTGGCTCTAGAACTAAAGGTCATAGTTTGAAGCTTCGTAAGAAAACTTCTTTGCAGGATGTAAGGAAATACTTTTTCAGTGTAAGAGTAGTTGATAATTGGAATTGGCTAAGCGAGGAGGTAGTTAATGCTATCTCAATCCATAGTTTTAAGGACAGGTATGATAAGTATTACTAAGTATAAAATGGAACCGATAAGGAGACGGAGATACGAGCTTTGGGCTCTTTCCCGTAAACACAATTAGGTAATCACAATTAGGTAATCACTTACTTAGAAGGAAGGGAACAGATGGTTAGAGTAAGACACTCAGTGTCTGAATGGAGAAGAGTTAGTAGTGAAGTTCCACAGAGTTCAATTTTAGGCCCACTTTTGTTCCTTGTATATGTAAATGGCCTACCAGAGTCTGTAAATTCATTCAAGAATATATTTGCAGACGATGCAAATATTGTGAAGAAAGTAAAAAACGAGAACAATGGTAGAGAACTTCAGGATGATCTAAATAGTCTGCATGAGTGGTCAGAAAAGTGGCTAATGAAATTCAGAACTTCAAAATGTAAGGTAATGAGAATGGGTACAAGTGCAAGAAGTCCCAAGATAGAATATTGGTGGCAGGAGTACAACTTCAAGAGACAGAGAATGATAGAGATCTAGGAGTAAACATACTGGCAGATTTGTCTCCAGAAATGCATAATAATGGCATAATAAGGGCAGCATATGCTTTCTTAGCAAATGTAAGGGTAGCCTCAGGCACATGGATTAGGAAATGTTCAGAAATATGTATGTAACCTATGTGAGCCCAAAACTTGAATATGCAGCCCCCTTTTGGAATCCGCACTTGAAAAAGCGCGGAGTTAAGCTGAAAAAGTTCAAAGACATGCCACAAAACTGGTGCCAGAAGTACGCAATCTCAGTTATGATGAGAGGCTGAGGGAATTAGACTTACCATTACTCGAAGCTAGAAGATTGAGGGGGGGATATGGTAGCAGTCTTGAAATTCCTTCATGGTTATGATAGAGTAGATAGGGATTGATATATATTGTGTTCCAAGGTCATAGCTTGAAGCTTCGTAGGAAAACTTCTTTGCAGGATGCAAGGAAGTAGTTTTTTAGTGTAAGAGTAGTTGATAATTGGAATTGGCTAAGCGAGGAGGTAGTTAATTCTAACCCCCATCCATAGTTTTAAGAACAAGTATGATAAGTATCACTAAGTATAAAGTTGAACCGATCAGGAGACGGGAAGGTACGAGCTTTGGGATCTTTCCCGTAAGCACAATTGGGTAATTGCAACTAGGTAATTACACACACACACACCCATGTATATATATATATATATATATATATATATATATATATATATATATATATATATATATATATATATTTATTTATTTATTTATAAAAAAAATTTCATGTCATAGTTGCAAAAGATCTATTCTAAAGGTAAATTCATTGGAAAAATTATATTTGACAAAAGCTATAAGACAGAATTAGAGAAATGGATGAAAAATATTCCTTAGTTCACAAATTTATAGGCTGAGTATGTCATATGCCAGTTCTGCCGGATACGTCTTTTGATCTCATTTACAAAATCCTTTCTTACATCTGTCCACGAACGATTGCACGATGGACAAGAAACATCTTAAATAATTACAAAAGTAAATTGCCCTAAATATTAAGGCATATTTTTATAATGTATTATAAGAAAGAGAGAGAGAGAGAGAGAGAGAGAGAGAGAGAGAGAGAGAGAGAGAGAGAGAGAGAGAGAGAGAGAGAGAGAGAAATTCAACCAATACCCTTTTCGGTTGATGGTGAAATAGATTTTAAGCTGCTTAATCGAGGCAAAATGCTCTCTAAGCTAAGTTAACCCAATCTAACATAACACACCTTCCGTTGACGTAATGTTAACCTGTCATTTGCCTCAATCCCAAATTAAGGACCTAAAAATACCATTATGTGCCTATTCTGAGATCGATTCAAAGTTTTTGATATATTTTCATTCTTGATAAAAGTGTTCAATACATTCTAAATATGTAAAGCATGTGAAAGATAATTTGCTGTAAGTACAGTTTCATCCCTTCCCAACACTTTGACATTGAAATCGCCATTTAAAGTTGGCTAATGTACACAAACATAAATACCCACTAAATTAAAATCAGGCATTTCTTTCAATATCATATGCCGAGTAATTTTCCATCTGGCGACTTATTTTTGAACTAGCGTCCCTCTTGCGGGAGGAGTCGTCAGCGGAGAATTTTAGTTTATCCAGAAAAGGTGATCTGGTCACAGAAAATGTTGAGCGTTTTAGTTTAATAACAATCAAACAATTGTTTAATTGTTTATAACGGCGATATAAGAAGCTCATATATATATATATATATATATATATATATATATATATATATATATATATATATATATATATATATATATATATATATATATATATATATATATATATATATATATATATATATATATACAATAACCTAACCAAACATCAATCACTCCCCATTTACCTTAAACCCAGAATAAGCACTCAAAAAATTACATCAGGTGCTTAATCTGGGATTGAGCTGAATGATTCAAATATAATAATAATTTGAAAATGAAGCAAATATTGGTATAAATAAGTCTGTCTACACTTCATTGGAATGTTATTAACTATACTGAAAATATTTTCAATTTGGCATGAGAAAAAAACAAATGTCCTGCTTTGTGCTTCCCTCTATCGGCAAATTTTACAACTAGACTTAACTGTGGGAATTTCAAAGCCATTTCTTTATAACTCGGAGCGTGGAATTAATCATTACAATGTAGTTAGCTGAAAACAATGAAATTGTCAGTTATTTATTAATAAGCAATTTGTGAATAATATATCAAGACATGGCAAGAGGTGTGAACTTTTTATATGCCACAATATATGAAATTCCATCAACAGCAAATATTCCCCATCAAGTGATTATTATAACAAATATTTATTCCTCTTATATTCATTTAGTATTTTTTACATTTAATGAATAACATGTTGCATATACACCCATGTGAATGCTACCTAAATCATAATATTCATTTAAAAAACCAGTTAAACTTTTAAAGGGAAAAATAAAGAGAAAAATATTTGGATCATGTAAAGAATACGACTCCCTGTACATTTATAAAAACCGTAAATTGTTCAGTTAGGTCAGGATAGGTTGGGCTTGGTAAATAATTACTGGTTTTCTTAATGTACTGGGTGCCATTATATTTACATTATCCAAAAATCTCTATGACATCTGCTCGTTAGCGAAGATAAACCAAGAGGGAAAAATTAGCCATATGAATCCTCATTCAGTGCTGCTCTCTGTTGGATCCTCTTGAAACTAATGGTCACTCTGAATTAGGAGCATAAAAATGATCATTATGTAATTGATACTTTCAGGACAACCATTTGCCCTTTTATGCTGTACGTCGATCATTGTCTCTGGCTTCAGAAATGAATTATGAAATACTTTCTGTTGCAAGTTTGCTATTTTAGAGTGTCCCCCTTAACATTTTCTTTCATTGATTCTCTTACGAGCATTTGCTTAATGCAATGATCAAAACTATGTTGGCTGATCAGTTAAGCTTATTGTCTAATATAAGATGTAAAAGACGTAGGTCTTTGAATACATATATAATAAAATATCCCCTACTGATAATAGGCAATAAATATTTTGCTCACTCTGTCTCTGTACCCTCTCGCATTTCGAGTGTGTGTGTACATATATATATATATATATATATATATATATATATATATATATATATATATATATATATATATATATATATATATATATATATATATATATATATATATATATATATATATATATATATATACATATATATATATATATATATATATATATATATATATATATATATGTGTGTGTGTGTGTGTGTGTGTGTGTGTGTGTGTGTGTGTGTGTGTGTGTGTGTGTGTGTGTGTGTGTGTGTGATTACCTAATTGTGATTACCTAATTGTGTTTACGGGAAAGAGCCCAAAGCTCGTATCTTCCCGTCTCCTGATCGGTTCCATTTTAGACTTAGTGATACTTATCATACTTGTCCTTAAAACTATGGATTGAGATACCATTAACTACCTCCTCGCTTAGCCAATTCCAATTATCAACTACTCTTACACTGAAAAAGTATTTCCTTACATCCTGCAAAGAAGTTTTCTTACGAAGCTTCAAACTATGACCTCTAGTTCTAGAGCCAGCCATATCAAAATATCGATCCCTATCCACTCTATCATAACCATGAAGGAATTTAAAGACTCTCACCATATCCCCCCTCACTCTTCTAGCTTCGAGTGATGGTAAGTCTAATTCCCTCAGCCTCTCATCATAACTGAGATTGCGTATTTCTGGCACCAGTTTCGTGGCATGTCTTTGAACTTTTTCAAGCTTAGCTATGTGCTTTTTCAAGTGCGGATTCCAAAAGGGGGCTGCATATTCGAGTTTTGGCCTCACATAGGTTACATAAATATTTCTGAACATTTCCTTGTCCATGTGCCTGAAGGCTACCCTTACATTTGATAAGAATGCATATGCTGCCCTTACTATGCCATTTATATGTATTTCTGGAGACAAATCTGCCAGTATGTTTACTCCTAGATCTCTCTCATTTTCTGTCTCTTGAAGTTGTACTCCAGCCACCGAGTAGTCAAGCTTGGGCCTTCTTGCACTTGTACCCATTCTCATTACCTTACATTTTGAAGTATTGAATTTCATTAGCCACTTTTCTGACCACTCATGCAGATTATTTAGATCCTCCTGAAGTTCTCTACCATTGTTCTCGTTTTTTTTACTTTCTTCACAATCTTTGCATCATCTGCAAACATATTCATGAATGAATTTACAGACTCTGGTAGGTCATTTACATATACAAGGAACAAAAGTGGCCCTAAAACTGAACCCTGTGGAACTCCACTACTAACTCTTCTCCATTCAGACACTGAGTGTCTTACTCTAACCCTCTGTTCCCTTCCTTCTAAGTAAGTTTTTATCCATTCCAAAACATTTCCACCTATTCTAGCCATTGATTGCAGCTTCCTAATAAGTCTCCCATGTGGAACAGTGTCAAACGCTTTCTGGAAGTCTAGGAATATGCAATCTGCCCAGCCCTCTCTTTCCTGTAAGATTCGGCTTACCTCATCATAAAATTCTAATAAGTTTGTTACTGTTGATCTACCTTCTCTGAAGCCATGTTGCCTCACTGACAAAAAGTTGAAGGATTCCAAGTGAAGAGAGATATGTTTCCTTAGTAGTTTCTCCATAACTTTGCAAACTATGCTGGTCAAGGAAACTGGTCTATAGTTCAGAGCCGTATCTATCCTTCCCTTTTTGAAGATAGGTATCACATTTGCTTGTTTCCAGCATCTTGGAATCTCCCCCGACTCCAGTGACTCCTTAAATATGATACTTAGTGCCACTGATATTGTGTTTGCGCATTTTTTAAGCACATGAGGGGATATGTCATCGGGACCTGTAGCTTTATGAACATCTAAATCCATCAGCGCTTTGCATACCTCTGTGGCTGTAAGGTTGATGTTCTCTAATACCGGCCCTTGAGCTTCTATCACTGCAATCTGAGGGGGTGGGGTATTTTCTACTGTAAATACTGACTGAAACTCCTTGTTCAATTCTTTGCAGATCTCTTCATCCGTCTCAGTGATGCTTCCATCCGCTCTCTTTAGCCTTAAAACCTGTTCTTTTACCTTCAGTTTTCCTCTGATAAAGCTGTGGAAAAGCTTGGGATTTTCTTTAGCCTTCCTGGTGATGTCCCTCTCATAGTCTCTCTCTGCCTCTCTCCTTTTACTTAGGTAGTCATTTCTTGCTCTTTTGTAGGTTTGCCAGGCATTTATGTTTTTTCTCCTCCTATACCTTTTCCAGCATTTGTCTCTCCACTCCTTAGCTCTTTTACACCTATTATCGAACCATTTCTCTCTGGCATGAATTACACCTACTTTGGTGACAGGTATGCAGCAATCTACTATCTGTGTGTGTGTGTGCGTGCGTGTGTATATATATATATATATATATATATATATATATATATATATATATATATATATATATATATATATATATATATTTATATATACATATAAATATATATATATATATATATATATAATATATATATATATATATATATATATATATATATATATATATATATATATATATATATATATATATATATATATATATTTATATATACATATATATATATATATATATATATATATATATATATATATATATATATATATATATATATATATATATATATATATATATACATATATATATATATATATATATATATATATATATATATATATATATATATATATATATATATATATATATATATATATATATATATATATATATATAATTCGTTGTTTCCCTGACACTGACATTTTCCCTTTTTTCCCCTTTTCAGATCATGTATGACTGCCAAGCAAGAGAACGTCATGGTCAATCCATCCAGGAATGCTCCTTTAGAAGTTATGTTACTAGTTTCCCTGGAAATTGTGTTCCAAATTAAAAACAGTGAAAATACATAAGGACCAAAAAAATAAAAATCCTTTATGTGATTTCTCTGCGCTCTTGGTGCTAGGCATAAAGTGATATCCTTCTGATCACTTTGAAGTTAAGATTTAGTACTTATGTCATCCAAATAGGAAAGATGCGAGAATATGTTGTTCAGTCTCCATACCCCAAGAGAAACAAAGCCGGTTTTACGTCACGGACTCCCTTTTCTACCAAGGGCTAGGACGGAGTGAAAAATTTGACCAATTTTTGTGATACTTGGAAAGAAGTTTACGAGCTGGGGAATTATCAAATTAAACAATCAAAAGACTCCTTCCCCCCTCTTCTTATATAACATCAACCGTTAAGAGGTCCCCCGACTCTGGAGGGGGAAATGGGGTTGGTTATTTAAAATTAGATTGCCATTTCATATTTCTGTCTCACAGAGAACTCTTCATGTCTAACTTCTTTAGTATGTATTCAGAAACTAGTAATATTTTTTTTTATCTAGAAAGATTAACTTTAGAATTCCAATTTATTTTTCAATAGATTAAAATTAAAAATCATAATAGTATCTTTAAGTAGATGCAATAAATGATTGTAGAACTGTGATGTGTTTTCAACTTTTTTTTTTTGTCTGCTAATCTCTTACTATTTTAATTTTTACTTCCTTAGTCTCTCTTCTAACCGAAATAAAAAATAAAAAATTTCATACTTTTTGTTAATTAGCCTAAGATGGAGGAGTGCAAGAAGAGAGAGAGAGAGAGAGAGAGAGAGGAGAGAGAGAGAGAGAGAGAGAGAGAGAGAGAGAGAGAGAGAGAGAGAGAGAGAGAGAGAGAGAGAGAGAGAGAGAGAGTCGAGTAAACTATTTTATATATACGTTCAGTTAAAAGTAATAGTAACAGGAAGAGAAATTTAATTATAAAAATGAAAAAAAGTCAAATAATAAATATATAAGTAAATAAAGATATTTAAATGCAACTTTAATGCTGTATTTGTTGCTATCTGTTGCCCATTCATGTATTGATAAGACATTAGTTTTTTTTTTTTTCCAAATGAAGGAGTAGATACAATAAGTAACTGGCCGATGACCTAGTAATTAGAGCATTTGATAACGAGTTTTTTGTTTTATTTTCATATAACCTGATGGTTATATCTACATTTAGCAAAGCTCCAGCTCATGAAGATACTCCTCTACCGTTTGCACCTCTCATCCAATATTGTGTTCGATGAATTTGATGAGTTGAAAGGTGCCACTACTCTCTCCTTTTATATAACCAGAAAGTTCAAGCAAAGAGAAGTTGTACGGACCCTTATTATGAGTTGAATTCATAGTTTCCTTTTAATACTACAATAATCATTATCCGTTTAATGGCTAATTATGTAGTTTTGTGACTGATTAAGTGAAGATACACACACACACACACACACACACACACACACACACACACACACACACACACACACACACACACACACACAACACACACACACACACACACGTAGATTGCATATTCCTAGACTTCCAGAAAGCGTTTGACACTGTTCCACATGGGAGACTTATTAGGAAGCTGCAGGCAATGGCTAGAATAGGTGGAAATGTCTTGGAATGGATAAAAACTTACTTAGAAGGAAGGGAACAGAGAGTTAGAGTAAGGCACTCAGTGTCTGAATGGAGAAGAGTTAGTAGTGAAGTTCCACAGGGTTCAGTTTTAGGGTCACTTTTGTTCCTTGTATTTGTAAATGACCTACCAGAGTCTACAAATTCCTTCATGAATATGTTTGCAGATGATACAAAGATTGTGAAGACAGTAGGAAACAAGAACAATGGTAGAGAACTTCAGGAAGATCTAAATAATCTGCATGAGTGGTCAGAAGTGGCTAATGAAATTCAATACTTCAAAATGTAAGGTAATGAGAATGGGTACAAGTGCAAGAAGGCCCAAGCTTGACTACTCGGTGGCTGGAGTACAACTTCAAGAGACAGAAAATGAGAGAGATCTAGGAGTAAACATACTGGCAGATTTGTCTCCAGAAATACATATAAATGGCATAGTAAGGGCAGCATATACGTTCTTATCAAATGTAAGGGTAGCTTCAGGCACATGGACAAGGAAATGTTCAGAAATATTTATGTAACCTATGTTAAACCAAAACTTGAATATGCAGCCCCCTTTTGGAATCCGGACTTGAAAAAGCACATAGCTAAACTTAAAAAAGTTCAAAGACATGCCACGAAACTGGTGCCAGAAATACGCAATCTCAGTTATGATGAGAGGCTGAGGGAATTAGACTTACCATCACTCGAAGCTAGAAGATTGAAGGGTGATATGGTGATAGTCTTTAAATTCCTAAATGGTTATGATAGAGTGGATAGGGATCGATATTTTGATATGGGTGGCTCTAGAACTAGAGGTCATAGTTTGAAGCTTCATAAGAAAACATCTTTGCAGGATGTAAGGAAATACTTTTTTCAGTGTAAGAGTAGTTGATAATTGGAATTGGCTAAGCGAGGAGGTAGTTAATGCTATCTCAATCCATAGTTTTAAGGATAGGTATGATAAGTATCACTAAGTGCAAAATGGAACCGATCAGGAGACGGGAAGATACGAGCTTTGGGCTCTTTCCCTTAGACACAATTAGGTAATCACACAAACACACACTTTCCTAGTTTCATTATTTATGCTCATGCTCACACACACACACACACACACACACACACGCGCACACACACACCACACACACACACACACACACACACACATATATATATATATATATATATATATATATATATATATATATATATATATATATATATATATATAGATATAGATATATATATATATATAGATATATATATATATATATATATATATATATATAATATATATATATATATATATATATATATATATATATATATATATATGTGTGTGTGTGTGTGTGTGTGTGTGTGTGATTACCTAATTGTGATTACCTAATTGTGTTTACGGGAAAGAGCCCAAAGCTCGTATCTTCCCGTCTCCTGATCGGTTACATTTTATACTTAGTCATACTTATCATACCTGTCCTTAAACTATGGATTGAGATAGCATTAACTACCTCCTCGCTTAGCCAATTCCAATTATCAACTACTCTTACACTGAAAAAGTATTTCCTTACATCCTGCGAAGAAGTTTTCTTACGAAGCTTCAAACTATGACCTCTAGTTCTAGAGCCAGCCATATCAAAATATCGATCCCTATCCACTCTATCATAACCATGAAGGAATTTAAAGACTGTCACCGTGTGTGTGTGTGTGTGTGTGTGTGTGTGTGTGTGTGTGTGTGTGTGTGTGTGTGTGTGTGTGTGTGTGTGTGATTACCTAATTGTGTTTACGGGAAAGAGCCCAAAGCTCGTATCTTCCCGTCTCCTGATCGGTTCCATTTTATACTTAGTCATACTTATCATACCTGTCCTTAAAACTATGGTGTGTGTGTGTGTGTGTGTGTGTGTGTGTGTGTGTGTGTGTGTGTGTGTGTGTGTGTGTGTGTGTGTGTGTGTGTGTGTGTGTGTGTATATATATAAAACTATATGTTAAAGAAACATAATTAAGCAACAGAAAAAATGTTCACTTAATATTGGCCCATGGCACCATCTCCCTGTTGTCAAATTTTAACTGAAGGTTTTCTGGACTTAATTAGGACTAACCAGTTTAGAGCGATGGTATGTCTACTTTCAGTTACGGTCCTTTTGCTATGCCTACATTTACGTCGAATATTCTGGGGGTATTCGTTACACATCTCTTAGGCCCGAAATTTTAAACAGTAAAAACCTAGGATACCATATTGTTAGATTGCTAGACACACACATATGGATTTCATAAACGCATCTGATGCGGATCTGTATATGGCTAGGATCCCCCCATAGGGGATCCTAGCCATACACAGAACCGCGTCAGATACATTTATGATATCCATTTGTGTGTCTAGCAGTCTAACAATATGGTATCCTAGGTTTACACTGTTTAAGAAATCGGGCCTTAGTATCTTGTCACATCCTAGCCCCTATGTGGGCAATTTTATCTGCCCATTCCGTTGTCAAACTCATAAAAGATTGATGTTTTGTTAATGTTATTAAGGAGAGACAGTATTTGATACATATTCCTAAATAGATTTCCCTTATCAACTTTAATAATAAGAATGGTATAAATAAGTTCTTCTCACCTCCAATAAATAGTTTTCCTTATTGCAATTTGATCATTCATTGGAAAATCTCCCTTAGAACTTTTCTTTTTCCTCCTTCATATTTACATAAGGGCTGTGAAAGGAGTATTTTTGTTCTTTCTTGAATATATAGTTCCGGTAGAGACCTCAAACATCTAATAGTAGTTTTCACTTTCATATTGACAGTGGCTGCCTCACGAGGGACGCCCCTATTGTGCCAAGGGTATATAGAATATCTGTCATATTGCTAAAAAGTACCTTGAAAATGGCGCTATCCCTCTGATGATTATAAAATACATGATATAAAGACCAGATAAATGTATATTAACACAGGCAAAAACGTTGGGAATCCATCTTCGAAGAGAAACCAACGTGTTTTATGGGATGTATTTGCAGCGCCACCTTTTACTTTCTCCGATAACCTTGCCACACCTGCAGCTGCCAATTACTATTTTTAAAAATGATTTTGGCTATGATAAACCTTATGATACAATATTTAGGCACTTATTAACTACTGGGAGTATTTGCAATTATAAATCATGATTTAATATTACTTTATATTGTCGTTTTTCTTGCCATGCCAATTCAGTCACGCGATTTCTCTCCAAAGAGAATAATAGTCACACTCCTACAACTTTTGTTCCAGCCGTAGAAGGAACATTGCAAGCTCTTGAAGAAGAGGAGAATGGATATTGGATTCAGTGTGAAGATGTGGACCAAAGCGGCAATATCGTTCCTTCTCTTGGTTGCTGGTACGTAAGGTTATTGTGTATGG
>JAXCGZ010001961.1:47500-52500 GCA_037179515.1 Halocaridina rubra | reverse complement strand
AATAATAATAATAATAATAATAATAATAATAATAATTACAATCATAATTGTCAAAGTTTTCATTGTTTCAACACGTTATATTCATATTTTAATAGATTGTCAACTTTGCATTTCCAAAAAAAAGGATTCTTAATTACTTCACATTATTTCTTTCTGACTTCTCTTAAGAACACGAAAAATCCCAGATCAAAAGTGTTTCCATTTTTCATATTTAATTTTTCCTCAAAAGTCTTTTTCTTTCCAAGTATTTTTGACTGATATTGCATATGAAGATGCTTACTTTTTATCTATTTAGTATTCATGATTGTCCGATTATTATTTATTTATTTATCTATTTACTATGCATTTTTAAATAATATATTTATATATTTTATATAATAATAACTTGATTAATAAAGTATTTATTTAATGCATGTATATATTTATATATAATCTAGCATTGCCCTTTTAAGAGCATGTGAAACTCGCTTGCTTAGAAATGTGTCTCTGTAATATATCTTATTATTTTCTCGAATCTTTTTTCTTTCAAGAACTCGTAAACTTCACCTGCCCAAAGACTAGTGTGGATACAGTCGAAGCGCATCCTCGTTATGCTGATCCCACAGACTGTCAGTATTTCTATGTCTGTATCAATGGCGAAACACCGAGAAGGAATGGATGCTCCTTTGGCCAAGTCTTCAATTCACTCACAGACGCATGTGATGCCCCCAAAGAGGTTCCTGAATGGTACGTTGCTCGTTATATGATGCAATATTATTCTATGCTTTTTCTTTATTTGGCAAATTACAATATTTAAGTAGCAAAAAAGTACTTTATGTTCGGGCTTGGCAAGCACCTAAATTTGCAGTTTAAAATATGAAGAAAAAATCCTCCTTTATCCAAGAATCAGCTCGTAAGAATATTTCTTTTTTTTATCATTATTTTCAACAGCGCTGATTACTATACCGAATACTTTGAAAACTATTTCGCCACACTGGGTGATAGCACTGGTCGCATTAGCGCAGATGTGATTGCAGCTGCCGTCGCCTCTGGTTTTAAAGTTCCCGAACTAGGAGAAAGGCAAAGGATCCACACACCTGCCAATACCAGAAGAGGAACCACACGTGCTCCTTCGGCACCTGCTTTGGATGCTGGAGATACCATTGCTTTTACACCTGCACCGGCAGAAGAGCCCACGCGAACAAGACTGAGTCGCCCAAGGTAAGATACAGATCATTTTTCATACATGAAAGCTGCAGAAAGGACAGTTTTACTCTTATTAGGGCCTAATTATTAGATTAGGCTCTTCCACAATGGCTCCTTATAATGAATAATGCACTCATTGAACCTACTGAGTGAACAAGGGTTACAGCAGGAGAGACGACGCTAGTCTCCTTTTTATCTTCAAATGGTCCTCTCGATGAGAATCTGTAGAAGCCATCTTTTATATTTGACCTCAACAAATCCTAGCTCTGAACTAAGTGCCAAAATACCTGAGCTGCCCAAAATGTTGGGAATATTTTTGGCCATTTCATGTATCATTTAAACATAAGAAACAAATTTCTTCATAAAATTAATTTACTAGATTTTGTAACTTTGTGTTATTCTATTTCAGGCATACTAAATAATGAACATTTGTAATGAATAAACTACTGAAGATACACGATAATAGTTGCATATTAAATGTAATCTCATAAATGACTAATAGTGCTTAACTATATTTTCTATGCAATCGTTTTTCACCTGATGATTGACATTATGTTGTATTAACGTAATAAGGCTTATTATAATATCTTGTAAAATATTGCAACAACCTTTTTTCCTTTACTTCGAGAAATAACCACTTTCATGAATTAAAAAAAATGTATGAAGTCAATGTCGCTTTGAATATGTACCAGTTTATGAAGCATGACTATCTTTTACTGAGAAATCGTTTTATTTTTTTTATATTTTATCTTATTTCAAGTTCTAATGATCTGTGCAAAAATCGATTTTTTTCCCAAAATATATTATAACAAGGCATATTATATATTTCGACCGATTAGATTCACAGTTCTTTTAAAACAAAGTGTTTAGGAAATCAACTTTTTAATTATGGACACTTTGTTTGGCAAAGTTTTATTACTTTTTTGGCAAAGTTTTAGCTAAAAAAAAATCTAAAATCTAAAAATGTTTTTTTTCTCTTGAAAGGCCAAGTGGTAGCCAAGGAAGAGACCGTCTTCGTAGTCGCCCTTCCTTCACTACCACAACCACAACTACCCCTCCTCCCCCACCCCCTCCTGCTGAAGATTACATCTATTATGATGACGCCACCTATTATGATTATCCTGAAGAAGTAGCTGCTGCTCCAGCCCCAACGCCAGCTCCTACGACACCAGCACCCACTTCAGCACCTCGTCGTGTGCCCGTCAGACGTACTTTAATTAGGCCGAGAAGTTAATTACAGTTCTTAATTAGAGATTTAGATATAATTACCAATTAATTTTCTTTTCTGTGTGATAATTAAAACCATTAAATTTCTTTTTCAAGGCTCAGTCTCGTGAAGACGTTGTTCCACTTTAAGCTACACTCACTTTATAGCTTGCTTATTGAGCCTATTGAGATTACAGGATCTTGTACCAGAGGGACGTCACTACTCTCTCTTTTTTATCCAGGAAAACTCTGTGTGAGAGACACAAGCCATCAATGCTATTTTCAATAAATGACTTAAGCGTCAATGACACCTCAATATTCCTTCAAATAAGTCCAATGATAAGGATAAGCTTTGTAATAATTATTCATAATCCTATGTTTTTTTTATAGCAAACACAAGATAGTTTTGTATAAGAAATTTTGCAATAATGTATATAATGTACAAAGTCTCATATACATTTTTAGCTGATGGGTGGAGTGAACGCCATTGGCAATATAAACGAAGTCTTAAAAATTCTAATTTTGTTGATATATATATGTATGTATGTATGATATATATATATATATATATATATATATATATATATATATATATATATATATATATATATATATATATATATATATATATATATGCTCGTAGAATATGCCGTTTTTACATTTGCAGTTTGACATTACTATTAATTATCCGCTTGTGACACTGCCTTTGTCCTCTGTATATGATAGAATAATAGTCTATTGCAATCATGTCCTGTTGGTTTATTTTTTCTGATCAAAATATATATATTTAGGGGTATGATATGAACTAAGAAAAATTCTCCAGTAGAAAATCCTGAGTACAATGATGATAATTTTTGTGCATATAAATATTTGAATAATCACCAAAAGGTCATTTTTATGTTCCTTACTGTTTCCCAATAAAAGCTTGCTATTTATTTTGTCTTTTACTTGTAATACATTGGTGGGTTAAACAAAAATAAAAAAAGAACACTGTGTATGTTATTAGTTCAAATGGAGAATTCAATTTCTTCTTAATTACACGTGCTATTGGTGTTTGATAAATGGTTAGTGCAAGTAATTGCTTAGATAAAAATAACTATATAGCCAGAAGTAATAATGAATGGACTCCCATGGGAAACTACTCTGAAGAAGTTACAGGAGAGAAAATAAACATATGCATCTTTTGTATGTATGTATGTATGTATGTATGTATGTATGTATGTATGTATGTATGTATGTATGTATGTATGTATGTATGTATGTATGTATGTATGTATGTATGTATGTATGTATGTTTTTATGTATGTATGCATGTATGTATGTATGTATGTTTTTATGTATGTATGTAGGTATGCACGTATGTATGTATACATACATATATATATATATATATATATATATATATATATATATATATATATATATATATATATATATATATATATATATATATATATATATATATTTATATATACATATGTATGTATATATATATATATATATATATATATATATATATATATATATATATATATATATATATATATATAAATAAGTTAAGACAACTTCTATGTAATATACAAATACAACCATATTCAAAAAAATATTAGCCCTGAACAATATAGATACCCCGCAAAAAAAGAAAAAAAATAGAAAAACAGCTGTTAAAAAAAAATAAAGTTCCAGCATAGAAATTCCATTTTCTAGACGTCATACCATTCATAGAAAACGGAATACAATATGATGATTCGTCTCTCTTGTGCGGGTTCTGGAGTTGAGCCTCACGGGGAGAGCAGAAGAGATGTGGAGAGATAGAGACGCTCACTTTGACGCCAGTGTTAAGATGATTCTGTGTTTAGTGGTTGCCTCTCTACTACTGGCATCTGGTATGTAAACAATTCACCCTCAAAATTGCATTCACATCTTGATTAGTGGCTTGAGGTCGACATAAAAGCGTAGAGAACACATGTATATATTATATCGCAATTTAGATTTTAATAACGTGTACGTTTTTAATGAGAATATGTAATAGTCTCCATACACTTTGGAACGAGAGAGACATGTCTGTTTATTTAAATTATATCCTGTGGGGTTATTGTGATTTTCTAAGTGAAATTTTCAAGTGTGGTTTGTGAAGAAATCACATCGTTAAGAACTTTCACACGTGACGCCATTGAAGCAGCAAGAGTCGTTCAACTCTTTTGATATACTTTTTATATGTTTTACTTCGCTTCGTAGTTATGCATTGACACATTGCTTACATGCGCACAATGCCTAAGCGTGCAATAATTACTCATTTGCTTGATTTGATAATCTTATTTAATTTTACTTATTTCAATTGTTCAGATCTCTCTCCTATAACTTTCCCTTTCTTATGCCGTTATGTATGTGATATATATATATATATATATATATATATATATATATATATATATATATATATATATATATATATATATATATATATATATATATATATATGTATATATATATATATATATATGCATATATATATATATATATATATATATATATATATATATATATATATATATATATATATATATATATATATATATATATTTATATATATATATATATATATATAT
>JAXCGZ010001961.1:27500-37500 GCA_037179515.1 Halocaridina rubra | reverse complement strand
GTGAAATTCCAAACCTTATGGAAATATTTTGATCATGAATCGACGAGATGGAGCTTAACACTTTTAATAAAATCTCAATTGGATATAGCCATATACCTGCCTCTTATCTGGATGTATGTCCATATATTGCTCGTGTTTGGATGCACTCTCTATACGTTCCTGTAATATCCAAAATTTATTGTTTTGTTTATAAGATAATATTATAGCCAGCTGAAATAAGTAGTGTGGTCACAACTGTCGTCAAGGAAATGAGATATAAGCTCAAGGCCTCTCTATAACCCCCTCCATCCTCACTTCTTCTTCTATTTTTTTGTAAAAAAGAACAATACGAAGAGGAAGTGATTTTTAGTCTGTTCTTACGACACACAGGGTATAAGGGAGTGAAATACTTCTACATCTCCCACCAGGGATACCTTAATAGGCCTTTTCCTGGCGAAGAACCAAGCTCATTTCGATTTTTTTTTTATCATCTTAACCTATTTGTCAGTACACGAAATACTTGTCTATCATTTGTTTGGAAACCATTTCTTTCTAAATACCGTAAGGCCATATTAATTCAGGAATAATACAAAACTTCAAAAAGCTATTGCTTTTTGTGTTTATATATTATAAATGGTATTAATTACACTTACCTTCATAAATGGTTAACTTTATATAGATATTGATCCATTACTGATACTGCAATATTGCACACTATCTTTACTGAAAAAGTATTTATCCAGGAGGTCCCAAATTCGACTCACAAAAATGGTTCCTAATGCCATTTTTTTTCCTAAGGGCCACTGAAATAGACAAAGGATAAACAAAGGTGTAGGTAGTCGCGCTTATCTCGTCATAGCAGCTGTCAATTCAACAAGTAACTCTGTGTATGAGGCAAGTAGTGGTAGAGCATCTTTACAAGCTCGAACTCTGATATGGGTAAAATATGCTCTTCCTTTAGCTCTCATAAAAAAAAAAGCTCAGCGAACACAACAAGTGTACAATCCTTCCGTGGATCAGCAACTCCGCAAGCCAGGGTTTCGAAAGCCAGGGTTTCGATAATGGCAAAAGTTACCTCCCTCAAGTACTCGCAAGAAATGTTTTAATGAGCACACCATAATATGTGAGGGTCCATAGTGTGAAAATATCTCCACAAACTGGATTTAATATGTGCATTTATGCCCATTCGTCCAATATATAGAAAAAAATAAACACTCTGCCAAGAAGTTTACCAGTGTGTCTTTTAATTTACAGAAGTACACAACTTCACCTGCCCTAAGGTCGGCTCAGATGCTGCCGATGTTCATCCCCGCTACGCTGATCCTCAAGACTGTCAATATTTCTATGTCTGTATCAACGGCGAAACTCCAAGAAGGAACGGCTGCTCCTTCGGGCAGGTCTTCAACACAGAAAGTGGCACTTGTGACAATCCTAAAGATGTTCCAGATTGGTAAAGAGAGGATAATTTTTATTTCAAATTATCGATAATCAAGGCACTTGAATAAAGTAAGTTGATATATTGAAGTGTTACATGTGTTAACTGTAAAAGGTGAATATAATGAGAACGTTTTATTTCTTCGCAGTGTCAATCATTACACTGACTTCTTCGACGACTATTTCTCCACCCTGGGGGACAACACAGGAGGTCGCGTGAATGCGGATATCGTAGCTGCCGCAATGGCTTCCGGTTATGAGATTCCTCAGTTCAGAGAGAGGGTGAGAATAAGACCTGGAGAGGGAGTGCCCCCTCGTAGGGGCACCGCCCAAGTAGATGTTGACAGCAGACCAGCAGGAAGACCTCTGCGAAGGAGGTAAGTCTACACTCTTCTATTTATCAATTTTTGTCTGTTATAGTACTTATTTGTATTTATATTTACTTGCTTATTAATGTATCATTGATTAATTATTAATTAGTTAATCCATTTTCTATTTATGTATACATATACTAAAATATGTATGTAATTGCTTATTCATTTACTTTTATTATATCTGTTCATTCCATTATTTTTTTGAGCTATTCTCTCTTGATGAGGGCGGTCCTCTTGTCTGTTCCAGAGTTACACTCGTAAAACAAAGTAATCTAAAGACAAAAATCATAAAAAAAAAAAATTATTAACTTTGCCAAGTTATGTAAATATTTTCAAGCGTAGTCATGTTGAATGCCAAAAAAGCATAGCAAAAATTCCTTTCAGTGATAAGTAGCAACTGATAATTGCATAATTATCAGTCTTATAACCATTGTAGTTTCAATCGATCATAAAAAGATAAGTTGGCTATCAATACGTAAATAAGAATTATGAGCTCTGGCACATATTGCTCTACTTATATGTAGTTGTTCATGTGTACAATACGATTATAACTGATACTCTCTCGTTAATGATGCCACATAACTATTAAATATTGATCAGAATGTGAATAATACCAGATAATTACATGAGCCATTTTTCCACTTATAAGGGGAGTGGCTGAGTCAAGGATAATACTCTGACTCTTTGGGAAGAAAAATTACAGAGGAGGGGATTCCCAGTCCTCTCGCTTCTCCCCATTTAGTCGCCTCTTTTACGACACGCAGGGGAATACGGAGGGAGAATTTTAGTACCCTCCCTCAGGGGGAATTGAATAAACAATTATTATATGTATCCATATAATGATGAATACCGGAACATATTTATCTTGCAGATGTAAAGGATTATGATACTTTTACCTATTAGTAAATTATACGAGATAGTATTCTACAAATACATGTACGGATAATTCTAAATTACTTTTGTTGGTATATGTGTAAATGAGCTCTCTCTTATAAATGAACCATTTGCTCTTTTAATTAATAATACATTGGGGTTATTTGTGAATATGGAAAAACTATAACCTCTATTCTGTCATAGAATCATACCATGTGATAATTTCAAATGCCTAAACATAAAGGTAACTACTTATCTCTCAAAGAATTATACCACAAGATTAACTATAAATGATAAAGGCCCGATTTCTTAAACAGTGTAAACCTAGGATACCCTATTGTTAGTTAGCTAGACACACAAATGGATTTCATAAACGTATCTGACGCGGTTCTGTGTATGGCTAGGATCACGCATTGACGCGGATCTGTGTATGGCTAGGATCCCCCCATAGGAGAATCCTAGCCATACACAGAACCGCGTCAATGCGTGATCCTAGCCATACACAGAACCGCGTCAGTGCGTGATCTTAGCCATACACAGAACCGCGTTAGATACGTTTATAAAATCCATTTGTGTGTGTCTAGCTGACTAACAATATGGTATCCTAGGTTTACAGTGTTTAAGAAATCGGGCCAAAGATATAATGTATTCTGTCCCATCAATGAATATGATTAATGAAAAATGTTTAAAAATGTCCCCCACAATCACTAAGCTTTCAGAATTTTATGGTACTGGATGGTTTGCAAAGGTGTAAAAAAAGTTATAGCCTCTAATTCATCAGTGAATTATACCATGTAATTTTTTTTTATCTGCAAAGACAAAGAATTATAACAATTTAATTTCATACATTTGGCTGGAAAGGTGCAAATAATAGAATGTACTCTTCTTCTTCTTCTTCTTCTTGATTTATTTTTATCTTACTTCATTTTCTTTCTGAGCTATATACTGTTTTCGTTATGTTATCATTTGGTTACATATATGTTTTTTTTTTTGGGGGGGTCAACTTGTCCTTCTTTTCCCTCCATTTGGGAGTCATAACTATTGCTTTTAATGACTTTTTCCCCCTTTTTTTTCTTCTTCTTCCTCTTTTTCTCCTTAGTCCTTCACTGGAAATTATAGCTGCCGCTATAGTTTCCACTAATCCTTTTAAAATAGGTCATATAAGCTTAATTTTAGTTAAGATTAGGTTATATTATTTCTCCATTTGAGCGAGAACCACTTAATTGATTACAGGAACCAAATTTTCGAGCGAATTTTTATTATTATTTCCCTCATTTTTACCTGTTTCCACAGACCGGCCGGTGCAAAACGTCCTCTGAGACGGAGAAACCAAACAACAACAACAACAACAACGACAACAACATTACCTCCAGACGACTATTATTATTATTATTATGATGAATACGATTACGTCGATAATTCAACGGCCTCCGCCATATAACTGCCAAATACTTGTTTCATTTTCCCTTTTTATTATTGTCTGTTTCAATTCTCATCTTCATTTTTATTCCTTTGCCATGAAGAAATATTATAATCTGGTGTTTGTCTCTTGAGTTTCACATTTAATAAAAAAAATTATTGTAATTTTTTTCATTTATCTTATTTTATATATATATTTTTTTTACTATTATTTAATGTTATTATCTTCTCTTTATAGCCTCATTTATATACTTTTCTCATGTATAGATAAGCTTTTGTAGAAGTTTTTTTTTATTGATTACCATATATATTATTTTTCATTTTGGTGCTTATCCTTAAATAATATTCCTATCATTTGTATTTTTCTTAATATCTTCACTTTATTGTGAAGAATAATATACCAATATATATATTCTTAATAACCGTCAAATGATTTTGTCACATTGTTAATGTAGATAACTATGTCATATAGAAGGAATAATAATAGGAGAAAAAACAAAGTAGTTTTTAAGAACAGGTATCCATAGATAAGGAAAAAATGTATAATTGTCACAATGTTATGAATTGTTAATTAATAATGTAAAATAGATGTATCAATGTGGTTCATCTATTATGAAATAGCTTAAGATGCTACAGATTGTATAATTTTCTTTTATATTATTGTATTTTATGATTACTTATATTAATATGCATGTAACCATAAGGTGAGATTACAAGATTTTCAAAACTGTTTGCCTTTTTGTATATCTTTCACAAATAAGAAAATTAACTATGCATTAGTCAGTCATGTGTTTTGATGTAATTACCTACGAGGAATCATGGGTATAATAATAAATTATTATTACTACTACTATTATTATTATTATTATTATTGTTATTATTATTATTATTATTATTATTATTATTATTATTATTATTATTATTATTATTATTATTATTATTATTATTATTATTATTATTATTATTATTATTATTACTATTATTATTATTATTATTACTATTATTATTATTATTATTATTATTATTATTATTATTATTATTATTATTAATATTATTATTGTTATTGTTATTATTATTATTATTATTATTATTTTCATTATTATTATTATTATTATTATTATTATTATTATTATTATTATTATTATTATTATTATTATTACTATTATTATTATTATTATTATTGTTATTGTTATTATTATTATTATTATTATTATTATTATTTTTATTATTATTATTATTATTATTATTATTATTATTATTATTATTATTATTATTATTATTATTATAATTATTGTTATTATTATTATTTGTATTATTATTATTATTATTATTATTATTATTATTATTATTATTATTATTATTATTATCATTATTATTGTTATTATTATTATTATTATTATTATTATTATTATTATTATTATTATTATTATTATTATTATTATTATTATTATTATTATTATTACTACTACTATTATTATTATTATTATTATTATTATTATTATTATTATTATTATTATTATTATTATTATTATTATTATTATTATTATTATTATTATTATTATTATTATTATTGTTATTATTATTGATATCATTGTTAATTTTGCGAGACAAATATAACTAGGCATGAGCCATTACCTACTGAGCTGAATAGTATGTAGGAGGCATTCTCCCAAAAGATCCCGTGATGGACTCCTCCTCTTGGTAATTCATAGAGAAGCTCTCCACAGGTATATTCCTATAAAGGAAAAAAAAAAAAACTATGAGACATCATTGCCTAAAAAAATGAACATATTGATATTTGGTATCAACAACGCGTGAGAATATAAGACTAAATTTCTTGTATGACAATATAAATATTGATGAACTGATTAGTTAAAAACAATGTATATTATTTTCTTCACAACAACACAACTCCGAGTGAGGACTTTCCATGAGATTCAGATGCAGTTGTTGCTGTCAAAAGTTATCCCTGAAGCAGTTTCATCTACATTATCAATATTAAGTGTAGCATACTATAGTTTTCAGCTGTGGGGGGTTAGCACTAAGTAGACATTTCTTTTAATGTTTGACGAAATATGTCTGAAAAAAATGAGGCCTGTGCTCTGTCAGGGCAAATATTACTGTCAATCATTCAAAATTACATCTTTCTTGATAGTAAACCAATTGAACAGTGTAAATATACCATTAAAAAAGCAGCAGCAGCAGCAACCGAAATATCTGCTTTTTGAAAGTGTCCTGCGGAGAACTAAGGGTGGATCATTTGAATGTTGTTTCCATGAAAACGAGCAAATTTCCAGGCTGGAAAAATCTTGATTTACAGTTTAGAGATTCTGAGCTTTTACTGGGTACTAAAAAAACCTTTGTAAGGAGGAAAGTTAATAATCTCCAAAAAAATATGGACTATTTCAGATTTAGATCTTATGGAGGAAGACTACAGTTGTACTCTCTGCCAGCTCAACCGGGTATGACATCGCTATCGTTTGTTTTGTGGGAAGATTTTTTTTTTTTACTATATTCTATTAGCATATACTTATTATATAAGATAAGGTAAAACAGAACCATTTTCGAAATAGATGACAGTATTCTAACTCCCTAACTAATATGATATATTCTGTTTCATTTTGGTATATTTTATAGAGACTTGAGGTAGCCTAATCAAGCGGTATTGATGCACATATTTTGAGGCTTATTCTAATGTGTTATTTGTATAGAGAGTCATCTGAAATTCAGTTTCTCTGACTGATCTTGTTGTTTGATTAGACTATATTTTTCCAAAATTAATTTTAAAATAAATACAGAGAAATCATAACTGAATTACGAAACACAAAACCTAATTAAAATATTTAATCTTTAAAGAATTACTAAGCAAATAATTTTTATAAATTTATTTTACCAGACAACTTTCTAATGTTGTTTTAGCCATTTATCTGAGTCAAGCACCAGAGGAGGATGTTTTGTTGTTTGCTGGGGAAAGTCCAGTAATTATCGAGTATGGTTACTTTTATGGAGTGCTTGAGGCAATGGTTGTGTATAAGGGCGTGTATTAACATGATTGTCCTTACAGGAGAGAGCCCTGTCATGTTACTCCCCGTCTCCTGATCGGTCTCATATTGCTTAATCAACGATAGTTATCATATTTTTCCTTAAACCTATGATTGCAATTAGTATATGATGCTTCCTCGCTTAGGGAATTCCAAGCATCAACTATTCTTACACTAAAAAATACTTCCTTACATCCTGCAAAGAGATTTTCTTACGACGCTCAACTATGATCTTGTGTGTGTGTGTGTGTGTGTGTGTGTGTGTGTGTGTGTGTGTGTGTGTGTGTGTGTGTGTGTGTGTGTGTGGAGAGAGAGAGAGAGAGAGAGAGAGAGAGAGAGAGAGAGAGAGAGAGAGAGAGAGAGAGAGAGAGAAAACATGTGTTTACATGTATTGATATATGTGTATGTGTTGATGTTGGTGTGGTTATATAATTTTTTTTCTAGGCTATTAACACAAATATATCCATTCCAATTTTCGTGCCTGGGTCTACGCCGCAGGTAGTTCCACTAGTGTTCTGCCATTTCCACGGATGAACTCAGTAAGAATGCTTATTTGACAGGGGTCACCACTCAAGGGATTTTGTATATGATCATTAAGAGAGAATGATCATGCAGAGATGAATAAACGCAGCTTTATTTTACTAATTGGAAGTTTTCACAAGATGATTATTCATCTTATTTCCTGGTATAATTGGCGATTGGGATTACTCGTATTTCATCTCATTAAGGTACTTCTAGGATTATTATTCTAGGATTTCAGATGCTTGTGAGATTATTTCATGGGTTCTTTGACTACATTCGTAGAGCGCCAGTCTAGAAGTGACAAACCTGACTAAGGAGGGTTCGATCACACCTTGGGGTGTTAAGAAGGGAATTCAGATTTAATCCCCCGACTTCATCCTGTCTGTGTTTACACCCATCCAAATGGGGATTAACAGTGACTCATAAAACGGCAAATTTAAAAACAACTAAAGTAGGAGGAGAGGATTTAGAGTCACGGGAATATTAGTCTCTTTGATAAATAGATGAATTTCCTGAAATATTATTCATCTTTACAAGCTGTTCTGAAGGTTATTCCTCTTTTCAACAGCCATAATCGAAGGAGATAAGTAATAAAAGAACGATTCTCTATTTTGTGCTCATCGTGATATAAATACTCTTTAATAATGATAAATAACCTTCATTTAAAGATTCTACACCTTTGTAGTTGATCTGAAAGTTTTTAATTTTTACGGACCAATAGTGGATGAGGAGTAATATGCTTAAATATATGCTCTGCTCTTCATGAAGGTCAACTTTGCCAAAAAGAATGAATTCTCTTGGAAGTCATCTTTACAAACTGCGATGGAGATTATTTGTCTATACACGCTCAAAAGTGGATAGGCGGAAGTAGGAGTTCTAGTGCTATTTTGAACTTAATATTAATATAAAAATCAATAAATAAATCACCCCCATTTTAGCATCCTTCGTCTTCACAGTCTACTCTAAAGGTAATTCATCTTTACATACCCAAAGTAGCAAGTGAGATATAAGGCCCGATTTCTTAACCAGTGTAAACCTAGGATACCATATTGTTAGTTAGCTAGACACACTCAAATGGATTTCATAAATGCAACTGACGTGGTTCTGTTTATGGCTAGGATCCCGTACGGGATCCTAGCCATACACAGAACCGCGTCAGCTGCGTTTGTGAAATCCATTTGTGTGTCTAGGTCACTAATAATATGGCATCCTAGTTTACATTGTTTAAGAAATCGGGCCTAAGACTCGAGTAATTATTCTGCACTTAACATGTGGATCAACTACTTTGAAAAAAATACATAAGTTCTGAATGATTGTTCTTCACCTTTACAAAGTGCTGTGAAAAATGATTCATCTTCCTATCATTCATAGCAAAAAGAAATGAATAATAACATATCACTTGTCTTTTTTAAACTTGTGAAAAATACCAATCTTACAGACAAATAAAAAGTTGAATGAACTATTCCTCTGAGGGTTATTTATCTTTACAAACTCAAAAAGTGGAAAATGAAATGTAAAAATCGAGGATCTGTTTTGTCCTTATCATGTAGATCAGGCAATATGACCCAAGGGCATCTCCATCTGTATAATGCAGACCCACCCCTTCTACAACAGGGCATTATCCTCCAAACCGGTCTTCCAAGATCCTTGACCTGGGCCTTCATTCACTAACAGGATAGTTGGACTCGACTCTTCCGGCAAAAGCTAGCATCAAGAGTAGTGTTAGCAGATTAATTGTAAAGTACACACATTCACAGCCATAAGAGAAAAACTCTTCTATGGTGTCTGCTAGCATGGGGAACAGTGTTAAAAGATTGATTGGGGTATATAATAGTTAGGATTAAGGTTAATATTAGCATCAGTGGTAGTATTTAAAGCTTACCAATGGGACAAATACTTGGCTAAGCAAGAAAGAATTACTCATATGGTAAATGTTAGCACGAGAAGTAGAGTTCGCAGATGATTAGTGGAAGACTCATATGCCCAGATAAGATTGAAACACTAATATGGCAGAATAATATTGGGTTAGATACATTTACAGCCCCAATAGAGGGACTTTCATGGCATATGTTTGAATGAGTGGTGTTAGCAGAGCAACAAATACGATCCTATAGCCACGATAGAAAGACTCTTGTGGTAAATGTTACCATGAGAAGCACTAAAAAGAGGTATATTTTTTTTATTATAAGCATTTGCAGACAATGGATCAAATGGGAATTATATACACATTATGATTGGGTTATATATATTCACAGACATAAAAAAAAGTACTATGTGGGTACGTATATCTAAAGACTTTACGATATAATTATTAAGGCTATCGGTATAAGGAGTAGTGTTAGCAGATTAATATTACGT
>JAXCGZ010001961.1:10000-12500 GCA_037179515.1 Halocaridina rubra | reverse complement strand
GATTGCATATTCCTAGACTTCCAGAAAGCGTTTGACACTGTTCCACATGGGAGACTTATTAGGAAGCTGCAATCAATGGCTAGAATAGGTGGAAATGTCTTGGAATGGATAAAAACTTACTTAGAAGGAAGGGAACAGAGGGTTAGAGTAAGACACTCAGTGTCTGAATGGAGAAGAGTTAGTAGTGGAGTTCCACAGGGTTCAGTTTTAGGGCCACTTTTGTTCCTTGTATATGTAAATGACCTACCAGAGTCTGTAAATTCATTCATGAACATGTTTGCAGATGATGCAAAGATTGTGAAGAAAGTAAAAAACAAGAACAATGGTAGAGAACTTCAGGAGGATCTAAATAATCTGCATGAGTGGTCAAAAAAGTGGCTAATGAAATTCAATACCTCAAAATGTAAGGTAATGAGAATGGGTACAAGTGCAAGAAGGCCCAAGCTTGACTACTCGGTAGCTGGAGTACAACTTCAAGAGACAGAAAATGAGAGAGATCTAGGAGTAAACATACTGGCAGATTTGTCTCCAGAAATACATATAAATGGCGTAGTAAGGGCAGCATATGCATTCTTATCAAATGTAAGGGTAGAATTCAGGCACATGGACAAGGAAATGTTCAGAAATATTTATGTAACCTATGTGAGGCCAAAACTCGAATATGCAGCCCCCTTTTGGAATCCGCACTTGAAAAAGCACATAGCTAAGCTTGAAAAAGTTCAAAGACATGCCACGAAACTGGTGCCAGAAATACGCAATCTCGGTTATGATGAGAGGCTGAGGGAATTAGACTTGCCATCACTCGAAGCTAGAAGAGTAAGGGGGGATATGGTGACAGTCTTTAAATTCCTTCATGGTTATGATAGAGTGGATAGGGATCGATATTTCGATATGGCTGGCTCTAGAACTAGAGGTCATAGTTTGAAGCTTCGGAAGAAAACTTGTTTGCAGGATGTAAGGAAATACTTTTTCAGTGTAAGAGTAGTTGATAATTGGAATTCGCTAAGCGAGGAGGTAGTTAATGCTATCTCAATCCATAGTTTTAAGGACAGGTATGATAAGTATCACTAAGTCTAAAAATGGAACCGATCAGGAGACGGGAAGATACGAGCTTTGGGCTCTTTCCCGTAAACACAATTAGGTAATCACAATTAGGTAATCACACACATCGATATTTTGATATGGCTGGCTCTAGAACTAGAGGTCATAGTTTGAAGCTTCGTAAGAAAACTTCTTTGCAGGATGTAAGGAAATACTTTTTCAGTGTAAGAGTAGTTGATAATTGGAATTGGCTAAGCGAGGAGGTAGTTAATGCTATCTCAATCCATAGTTTTAAGGACAGGTATGATAAGTATGACTAAGTATAAAATGGAAGCGATCAGGAGACGGGAAGATACGAGCTTTGGGCTCTTTCCAGTAAACACAATTAGGTAATCACAATTAGGTAATCACACACTAACACACTGATGACATATCCCCTCATGTGCTTAAAAAATGCGCAAACACAATATCAGTGGCACTAAGTATCATATTTAAGGAGTCACTGGAGTCGGGGGAGATTCCAAGATGCTGGAAACAAGCTAATGTGATACCTATCTTCAAAAAGGGAAGGAGGGATACGGCTCTGAACTATAGACCAGTTTCCTTGACCAGCATAGTTTGCAATGTTATGGAGAAACTACTAAGGAAACATATCTCTCTTCACTTGGAATCCTTCAAGTTTTTGTCAGTGAGGCAACATGGCTTCAGAGAAGGTAGATCAACAGTAACAAACTTATTAGAATTTTATGATGAGGTAAGCCAAATCTTACAGGAAAGAGAGGGCTGCGCAGATTGCATATTCCTAGACTTCCAGAAAGCGTTTGACACTGTTCCACATGGGAGACTTATTAGGAAGCTGCAATCAATGGCTAGAATAGGTGGAAATGTCTTGGAATGGATAAAAACTTACTTAGAAGGAAGGGAACAGAGGGTTAGAGTAAGACACTCAGTGTCTGAATGGAGAAGAGTTAGTAGTGGAGTTCCACAGGGTTCAGTTTTAGTGCCACTTTTGTTCCTTGTATATGTAAATGACCTACCAGAGTCTGTAAATTCATTCATGAATATGTTTGCAGATGATGCAAAGATTGTGAAGAAAGTAAAAAACGAGAACAATGGTAGAGAACTTCAGGAGGATCTAAATAATCTGCAGAGTGGTCAGAAAAGTGGCTAATGAAATTCAATACTTCAAAATGTAAGGTAATGAGAATGGGTACAAGTGCAAGAAGGCCCAAGCTTTACTACTCGGTGGCTGGAGTACAACTCCAAGAGACAGAAAATGAGAGAGATTTAGGAGTAAACATACTGGCAGATTTGTCTCCAGAAATACATATAAATGGCATAGTAAGGGCAGCATATGCATTCTTATCAAAAGTAAGGGTAGCCTTCAGGCACATGGACAAGGAAATGTTCAGAAATATTTATGTAACCTATGTGAGGCCAAAACTCGAATATGCAGCCC
>JAXCGZ010001960.1:157500-160000 GCA_037179515.1 Halocaridina rubra | reverse complement strand
ATGCCCACCCTTCCCAGAAAACATGTTTGCTTACCAGCCTGGCTTAGGCACCACAGAATGCATAGCCTCCATGCTATCATATATCAACAACTGCCATAGATACAGCATTTTCCTAGACCTAGAGAAGGCCTTTGAACTAGCCAATGTGCCAGCGATACTCTCAGCTCTTGTCGCAAAGCAGATCAAAGGTATCTCTCATGGATCAAGCAAAGTGTACAAAACCATAGTACACGAGTCAAAGTAGAAGCGCACTACTCCACCTACAAAAACCACGAAAATGGGACCCCCCAAGGTGGATTCCTTAGCCCCTTCCTCTTTAATTGTCTCATGGAAAAACTCATGGACATCGCACTACCACATGGAGCCAAACTCTTCAATTATGCGGATGACTTTGCCCTCATCACAATAGGCGACAGAAGCTCCAACAAGACACAGCACTGCCTCACCAAGATTCACCAAGCCTCCATCTCCCTCGGAGTTAAAATCAATGCCCGCAAAACCAAGGCCCTGTCATAAAGCATATTAAAGATGCCTATAGCTTTATAAAGCATTTCAGACATGCCTAAAAGTGCCCTATAGCAGTGACGCCCACGATGCCCCACCAACCGCCATGAGTATCTACAAAGAGTCAGTTAGAGATCGAGACTTGTCAGGGGCAACCGTGACATACACAGCTTAGCTAGCCTCCCCCTTGGGGTCAGGAATCTGGAATCGTTCGTGACAGGAACTGTAGTAATGGGAGCTCTGAGGAATAAGTGTAACTTAGAAATAAATACATATAAAGAAGATACTCTTCACCAGCCATGCTACCAAAAGAACTACAAAAAAATTATTGGTGTAAAATAGTGGGATAAAAATCCCACCATATTGTTGACCCTCATGTGAAATAGTAATCCCGAGACATTGGTGACACTCAGTGGGATTACACCATGACATTTGGTGTCATCCGGTGGGATAATAGTCAAACGACAGCCCTTCCCATCCACCAGTGGAGACCAGACACTAATCTGGTCATAGGTAATGAGCCTGTGGACTGGGTTACCAAGCACCAATACCTGGGTGTAATCATCGACGGTAAACTAACCTTTGGACCTGAAATTCAACACTTGCATGACAAATGCAGCCAGCAACAAGTGGTCCTTCGTCGGATGTCGGGCCTCTACGATGGTGCATCATTCAATGTACAAGCCATACGCAGCCTCATAAACAGTGGTTGCCCCACATTCTGGCTGCTAAAAGACCAACAGTGGGACAAGATAGAAGTCATTCAAAACAACGCCATGCGTACCATGCTAGGAGCCCCCAAGTGGACCAAGAGAGAAAACATCCAGATGGAATCGGGACCCATGCTACTCAAACTCCGAGCTCAACAAAGACTGACCCTCTTTGTGGCCAAAACCACCGCTGCCCAACATAAATGCCTCGGTGGCACAAATATCCATCTAGCCCTCAATCGCCACCCCGACCACCATCCTAGACCCTGGGCAGCCAAGGTCTGCGCTAGCCTGCAAGCACTGCCAATCAAGGAGAACATCCTAGCTAAGATACAGGACACTCCGCTTTCTGAATACCGATGCCCACCCCCATGGAATGACCAACCACTCGACATAAAGATCGAGCTCCCTGACAACCCCAAAAGCTCAGTAAACCCGTTTGTCCTTAAAAAACATATACAAGGACAAAATTTAAAGCTGGAGCAGGCCGAACTCTAAAGTCTTCTACACTGACAGTTCAGTAAATCAAGAAACTAGAGACTCAGCTGCCGCCTTCACCACTGGAAACCATGTCCTATCCTGGAGACTGTCAAACTCCTGTTCATCGCTCCAGACTGAGCTTGTTGCCATAGCCAACACCCTTGACTTCTTCATCCAGCAAGGAGCTAACCATTCCCTAATTCTCTTTGAATCTAAAGGCGCCTTACAGGCCATCAAGAAGCCACTCCTCAGAGACAATGTACGTATCATCACCACCATCCTCAGCCACTACCACAGGACAACCAGCCTTGGAAAAGCCATCACTCTGGCTTGGATTCCCAGCCACATTGGCATCAAGGGAAATGAGTAAGTCGATCAAGCTGCCAAACAAGCCACTCTTAGAGCAGAAATCCAAGTATCTCTGCCTCCTGGGATTCAACAGATAAAAAACAAAGCCACCAAGTCACTCCTTAACGTCTTAATAACTAAAGTCAACCTGTGCACAGACATTGGTTCCCCCTCCACCTGGTGGTACAAAGCCACCACTGATCTTCAGCGAATCACCCTGCCTAAGAACCTTCGACGAAGCAGGGCAGTCAATGTGTACCGTTTGAGACTCATGTACAAGTGATGATATTATCAGGGAATGCACCTTCTGCCAGGTAGCCTCACCACCTCCACTGCTCCACTACATCCTCGAATGTGATTCCTTTTCAAAAATTCGACGAAAAACTAGTGCCCCCGCAACATCCAGCGAAGATCCAAATGCCCTTCATGTTGCTAGCTCCATAATCAGACTAGCAACA
>JAXCGZ010001960.1:130000-152500 GCA_037179515.1 Halocaridina rubra | reverse complement strand
CCCCTTTCCCTAAACCTTCTCTAACTCAAATTTCCTATCCTCTCCTGTCCTCTGACACTAATGCCTCCCCCCTCGCTCACCTTTCCTATTCTCCCCCATCCCCTGGCACTAATGTCTCCCCCCTCATTCAAGTTTGCTTTCCCATCCTCTTCCATCCCCTGGCACTAATGCCTTCCCCTTCACTCACCTTTCCTATCCTATCCTATCTTATCCTCTGGCACTAATGCCTCCCCCTTTAGTCACCTTTCCTATCTTCTCCCATACCTTTGCACTAATGCTTCCCCCCTCACTTCTATTTCCTATCCTCTCCCATCCCCAGGCATTACCCCTTCATCCACCTTTCCTATCCTATCCTATCCTCAAGATTCTACTAACCCCTCAGGTCATCTACTTTAAAAGGCAATTCACTTTAGTTTACATAAATTATCTCGATTGTCTATCGTAGCTACTACTACTACTACTACTACTACCACTACTAATATTACCACCACCACCACTACTGCACCTGCTCCTGCTACTGCTACTACGACTTGTTTATGCTCTTGAAACCACCTGTTGCAGATATTGTTTCATAATTTTAGATTTCTCTACCGTGGAACAATAAAGACAACTTTTCAAGTACCCATTCCTTTTTTTTTATCATTAAGCTCATATATTCAGCCTTATTTTGTAATTCCAGTATCAAAAACATTCTTTTTTTTTATCATTAAGCTCATATATTCAGCCTTATTTAATAATTCTACTATCAAAAATAACATCCAGAAAATCTAGATATATTACATATTCTACCCTACTGTGAGATCTTTTTCCATCGAGGCAAAGCAGTGCAAACCTTAATAAAGAAAGAAGTTTGGTATTGCAAACATGTACTAAAGAGCCCCTTGAATAGAAGAAACATCAATATTTACGTCAACTTGGGCCTTGTTTGATTGTCAGATGTCTTGTGATAAATTATTTCTCCAGTAATTGCAACATTTTATTTCTCCAGTAATTGCAACATTCTTGTGCACACACATAAACAATGATCACCATCTCTCTTATAAGGGTGGTTACCGAGTTAAAGAGCACACATTCACCAGAAGATGATATACCTCGATCATTCCTCTTAGTTCATTAGGATAAAGGGCTGCCATAATTTCCCCAACCAAGACCCTGCAGTTTTAGTTGTTATATTTTTGACTTCTGCATCTCTTATACACATGATTTTCCCCTAAAGCATATCCATAGCATGATCGTCATCAAGAGAATTTGAAAACGGGGCCCAGGTAGAATAGACTGTGAATTGGGCAATCAAATTGTGGACTCGTGTAGAAAAATCACATCACTGAAGTCATTTGCCTTGGTCGAAAAAATTGTGAGTCAGTAAGAGTTTTCAAACTTTCGAGCAGTTGTCTTTGTTGAAAAAGATGCAAGTCTACAAATCTCTAACCTCCCGAGCAATTGCCGTGGTTGATAATGATGCGAGTCAGCAAGTCTTCAATCTCCCAAGCAGTTGCCTTGGTTGAAAAAGATGTGTCAGTAAGAGTCTACAACCTCAAGAGCAGTTGTCTTGGTTGAAAAAGATGAGAGTCAGTAAAAGTCTCTAAACTCTCGAGCCGTGCCTTGGTTGAAAAAGTTGTGTCAGTGAGAGTCTCCAACCTCAAGAGCAGTTGCCTTGGTTGAAAAAGATGCGAGTTAGAAAGAATCTTTAACCTCAAGAGCAGTTGCCTTGGTTAAAAAAGATGCATGTCAGTTAGAGTCTCTAACCTCCCAAGCAGTTATCTTTGTTGAAAGAGATCCGATCCAGCAAGTCCAAAAGCTCCTTCAGCTGCATTACTTCAGCTAAAGGAGCTTTTGGACTTAAATAGGACTGTCCAGGACATTTCAATGTCAAGTCTTCCTTCCGTTACAGTGGTTTTTCTATGCCTACATCAACACCGAATATTCTTGGATATTCATTACACATGTCTTTTTTTTTATATGGGTGACACCGGGACAGGCAGATACTGCCCTCATCAACAAATGCTCGGGCACGAGAAAACACCAAGACAAAAGAAAAGAAAAAGGCTAAGGACAAGGCAGAGATAAGGTAATGTCACACAAAGGAAAATGATAGACAGAAAAAATCAGTCAAAGTACAGAGGACCCAGAGATATGGAGGATGAGGCCCTGAGATGACGATATATCTGCTTTTCGAAGGATGAAAGGTCATAAGAATTAGGAATGACAGAAGGAGGAAGAGAGTTCCAGAGTCTGGAGGTAGATGGGAAGAAGCAGTCGCTGCACCGACCAATCCGTGAGCTACAAATCTCCACACAGTACCTGTGAGATGAGGCCGCTTGGGAGTGTTACGTGGCCTCAGCAGTGGGAGAGGGATGCAACTTGCCAACTCATCAGAGCAGCGATGGAAGTAGTAGCAATAAAAAAGAGAAAGGGAAGATACCTTACGGCAAAGAGAGAGAGAATCCAGATTAAATGTAAGAGAAGGATCATTAATGAGTCTGACTGCCTTAGATTCATCCCTATCAAGGAGATAAATATAAGAAGAAGCACCCCAGATGTGTGAGCAGTATTCTAAGCAGGGACGGATAAGACCTTTATAAATTTTAAGTAACTGTAAAGAGGAAAAGTAATTGAGTTAGAAAGAATCTCTAACCTCAAGAGCAGTTGCCTTGGTTAAAAAAGATGCATGTCAGTTAGAGTCTCTAACCTCCCAAACAGTTATCTTTGTTGAAAGAGATCCGATCCAGCAAGTCCAAAAGCTCCTTCAGCTGCATTACTTCAGCTAAAGGAGCTTTTGGACTTAAATAGGACTGTCCAGGAAATTTCAGTGTCAAGTCTTCCTTCCGTTACGGTTGTTTTTCTATGCATACATCAACACCGAATATTCTTGGATATTCATCACACATGTCTTTTTTTTATATGGGTGACACCGGGACAGGCAGATACTGCCCTCATCAACAAAGGCTCGGGCACGAGAAAACACCAAGACAAAGGAAAAGAAAACGGCTAAGGACAAGGCAGAGATAAGGTAATGTTACACAAAGGAAAATGATAGACCGAAAAAATCAGTCAAAGTACAGAGGACCCAGAGATATGGAGGATGAGGCCCTGAGATGACGATATATCTGCTTTTCGAAGGATGAAAGGTCATAAGAATTAGGAAAGACAGAAGGAGGAAGAGAGTTCCAGAGTCTGGAGGTAGATGGGAAGAAGCAGTCGCTGCACCGACCAATCCGTGAGCTACAAATCTCCACACAGTACCTGTGAGATGAGGCCGCTTGGGAGTGTTACGTGGCCTCAGCAGTGGGAGAGGGATGCAACTTGCCAACTCATCAGAGCAGCGATGGAAGTAGTAGCAATAAAAAAGAGAAAGGGAAGATACCTTACGGCAAAGAGAGAGAGAATCCAGATTAAATGTAAGAGAAGGATCATTAATGAGTCTGACTGCCTTAGATTCATCCCTATCAAGGAGATAAATATAAGAAGAAGCACCCCAGATGTGTGAGCAGTATTCTAAGCAGGGACGGATAAGACCTTTATAAATTTTAAGTAACTGTAAAGAGGAAAAGTAATTGAGTTAGAAAGAATCTCTAACCTCAAGAGCAGTTGCCTTGGTTAAAAAAGATGCATGTCAGTTAGAGTCTCTAACCTCCCAAACAGTTATCTTTGTTGAAAGAGATCCGATCCAGCAAGTCCAAAAGCTCCTTCAGCTGCATTACTTCAGCTAAAGGAGCTTTTGGACTTAAATAGGACTGTCCAGGAAATTTCAGTGTCAAGTCTTCCTTCCGTTACGGTTGTTTTTCTATGCATACATCAACACCGAATATTCTTGGATATTCATCACACATGTCTTTTTTTTATATGGGTGACACCGGGACAGGCAGATACTGCCCTCATCAACAAAGGCTCGGGCACGAGAAAACACCAAGACAAAGGAAAAGAAAACGGCTAAGGACAAGGCAGAGATAAGGTAATGTTACACAAAGGAAAATGATAGACCGAAAAAATCAGTCAAAGTACAGAGGACCCAGAGATATGGAGTATGTGGCCCTGAGATGACGATATATCTGCTTTTCGAAGGATGAAAAGTCATAAGAATTAGGAAAGACAGAAGGAGAAAGAGAGTTCCAGAGTCTGGAGGTAGATAGGAAGAAGCAGTCGCTGCACCGACCAATCCGCGAGCTACAAATCTCCACACAGTACCTGTGAGATGAGGCCGCTTGGCGAGTGTTACGTGGCCTCAGCAGTGGGAGAGGGATGCAAATTGCCAACTCATCAGAGCAGCGATGGAAGTAGTAGCAATAGAAAAGAGAAAGGGAAGATACCTTACGGCGAAGAGAGAGAGAATCCAGATTAAATGTAAGAGAAGGATCATTAATGAGTCTGACTGCCTTAGATTCAACCCTATCAAGGAGATAAATATAAAAAGAAGCACCCCAGATGTGTGAGCAGTATTCTAAGCAGGGACGGATAAGACCTTTATAAATTTTAAGTAACTGCAAAGAGGAAAAGTAATGCCGAAAACAAAACAAAACCCCCAATTTTTTGGATGAAGATTTAAAAATTTGGATTATGTGATTCCTCCAAGACGAGTTAGCGGCTATATGGATTCCTAGTATGTTGATAGAGTTAAGAGGGTAAATTTCGTTAGTTTCGAAGACAATAGGGTTATCAGGAGGAGAAGAAGATAAAGAAATAGCCAGACACTGTCTTAGAAGCATTGAATTTAACTAAATTTTGAGTGCCCCACTCAGATACTCTCTGCAAATCGGAGTTGAGAGTAGAAGAAAGAGTGATATGAGACAGATTACGAGTAGCATATGAAGGTTGTGAAGAAAAGGCAGAGGAAAAGTGAAGGGTAGATCAGCAAAGGCATGAAGAAGAGAGGAAGATGGGGATTGTAGAAGATCACTGATGAAGATAAGGAACAGAGTAGGTGAAAGAACAGAGCCCTGTGGAACACCACTGGTAATAGAGAAAGGGCTAGATGTCGCTCCATCAACAACTACAGATATAAAACAGTCAGTAAGAAAATTGGAAATCAGAGAACAGAAAGAAGGGGTAAAGCCATAGGCAGGGAGTTTGGCCAGTCGAGCCTTGTGCCAGACTATGTCAAAAGCCTTAGAGATATCAAGGACGACGACAAATGATTCCCATAGTTCATCAGAGAAGATGACCATACATGAGTAAGATAGGACAGGAGATCACCAGTGGATCTTTATTGCAGAAGCCACACTGGTGATCGGAGATTAGTGAGTTAGATTCAACATTGAGCAAAGTTTCGAAAACTTTAGCGATAGAGGAGGTTAGGGCACTAGGTAGGTAGTTTGAAGGAATAGAGTGGTCACCCTTCTTAGGAACAGGTTGAACTACAGCTTGCTTCACATCTGACAAGTCACAACACTCCCTATCTCTGTTCCTTTTAACTTCAAGTTTTCTTCGTGCACTCTCTCGATGAGGGTAAATTTTTTCTTTTTTGTTTTTTTGGCCTGTCCTGGTGTCACAATCATAAAAAAAAAGGTCTCTAACTTCCCAAACAATTGCCTTTGTTGAAAAAGATGCGAGTCAGCAAGTCTCTAACCTCCCGAGCAGTTGCCTTTATTGAAAAAGATGCGAGTCAGCAAGTATTCAATTTTCCGAGAAATTGTCATAGTTGCAAATGATGCAAGTCAGCAAGTCTTCAATCTCCCAAGCAGTAGCCTTGGTTGAAAATGATGAGAGTCAATAAGAGTCTCCAAGCTCTCGAACAGTGGCCTTGGTTGAAAAATCTGTATCAGTAAGAGTCCCCAACCTCAAGAACATTGGCCTTGGTTGAAAAAGATGCATGTCAGTAAGAGTCTCCAACCTCCCAAGCAATTATCTTTTTTGAAAAAGATGTGATTCAGTAAGTCTCTAACCTCCCAAACAGTTGCTTTTGTTGAAAAAGATGCGAGTCAGCAAGTCTCTAACCTCCCGAGCAGTTGCAATTGTTGAAAAAGATGCGAGTCTCCAACCTCTCGAGCAGTGACCTTGGTTGAAATAGCTTTTTCAGTAAGAGCCCCCAACCTGAAGAGCAGTGGCCTTGGTTGAAAAAGATGCATGTCAGTAAAGTCTAACCTCCCGAGCAGTTATATGTGTTGAGAGAGATGCGTGCCATCAAGTGTCTAACCTCCCGAGCAGTTGCCTTTGTTGAAAGAGATGCTAGTCAGCAAGTCTCTAACCTCATGAGCAGATTAAATCAATCCTTTTTATCCATTTTATTTTAGAGGACACTTGTGGTAGCAGTCTGCGAAGTATTCCAATCTGCTTAGTATGAAGCAATATTGGCATACGAGCTGATTTCTGACATTCATTATCTATGAGTATGACAACGGGGCAGGCAAGAAAATTTCCCTCATCGGGCTCCACCACTAAGAAAATATTGAAACAAAGAAAATGTAGTAGCGTAAGGGCAAGGTAGAAGTAAGAGAATGATAATCAAACATTTTACATTCTCTAAAAGTTATTAAAGTTTCTTGATCTTGTATGTCATGCTTCCATATAACAATATCTCTTAATTATTCAAGATTTGAGTTTTAAGAATATTATTCGCTTCTGAAATTAGTTTAACTTATGAATTGGATGTTAGAATAAGTTAAAGTATTTCCAAAAAGAATCGTCGTGCTGAAATCTCAAATCTTGAATATAGAAGACACCGTCCTAGCCCTTATTAGAAAGGGAAGTCCGTTACGTAAAACTCATTACATTTATTGGATATCAAAATCAAGGCCTGGATGATCCATGCTCGGAGGGGGGGGGGAGTTTATGGAAATAAAGCCTTGGGGGGGGGGGACGGAATAGACAAGTCTAAAATTATAGAGTAGCCTCAATTCTTCTGTCCAGAAACCTTTGTTATTTATGCCTACCTGGGCCAATCATTGCTACTACTACTACTACTACTACTACTACTACTACTACTACTACTACTACTACTTATGAAGTCCGTATGAAAACAGAGAAAATTTATCTGTATTTGTGTGTGTGCGTATATATATATATATATATATATATATATATATATATATATATATATATATATATATATATATATATATATAAAATACGTGAATATGAATTAATGTACATATGGAAGGAATTTGATTTACTGCTACTGCTGTTATTGCTACTTCTGCTGCTATTACTATTATAGCCACTATTACTGCAGATACTATCACAGCCACTACTTTTGTCTCCCATATTTGCACTTTGTTGAATCTCAAGATTATCGCAAGCATATAACATCCAAATGATTAACCTGAAAACCACAGATTGTTTTCAAACTAGAGCCAATGAATTCAAGCGAGCACTGGAATGCACCAAAGGTTAAGATGATATAAAATTGATTTAGGGGACGACCTTACGTGTGAGTGTGTGTGTGTGTGTGTGTGTGTGTGTGTGTGTGTGTGTGTGTGTGTGTGCGTGTGTGTGTGTGTGTGTGTGTGTGTGTGTGTGTGTGTGTGTGTGTGTGTGTGTGTGTGTGTGTGTGTGTGTGTGTGTGAGAGAGAGAGAGAGAGAGAGAGAGAGAGAGAGAGAGAGAGAGAGAGAGAGAGAGAGAGAGAGAGAGAGAGCAAACAAACAAACAAACAAACATTGATTTCCATTTTTGTACAATGGTTATTCTTCTAAAAGTGAAAGTAACTTATAAGTAGACATGCAATTGAACTAAAAAGTAAGAGGGTAATACATACAGGTAATTTAAATGTAGCTTTCATAGAAAATGATAATGCTGTAATAAAAATGTTAACAATAATGTTAATAATAAAGTAGTAATAATAACACTAGATACAGTATCGTTTTTATTGGCATCATTACCATATTTGTTTTCCTTACCATGAGAATAATTAGTTCTTAATTTAGAGAACAGAGAAGTCGATATCAGTTTACATATAGAGAGGTTAGTGTTAAGGGAAATTGCATTAAGTCATTAAGTTTAGTTTATGTGTGAGCAGAAACTATGTGTCCAAAAGACAACTATATAGTTTGCCTTCGAAAGCTGTGAAGGAGGATGCATTTTTAAGATGTTCTGGAATATTGTTCGAGAGTGTTGGCCCCTTGATAGTGATAATCTCTGAAACTGCTTCTGTGTTTATTCTTTGAATAAAGAGCTCACTGCTCTCTCTTGCGTTGGTTTTCCTTATATCCCTGACTGTTTTAAAATCAAATAGCCAGCTAGGATAATGATGGTCTAAGATTTTGTATACAAAAACATAAATAGCATAAGCGAACTTGTTTTCTGCCCGCAGCCACCAGCTCTAAATAAACCAAGTTTATTGAGAGCTGGTGTGATGTGGTCATATTTTCTTATTCCTCCCAGGGCAACTCAAGCTGCAAGATTAATATGCTTCTGTATTATGTTTATCTGAGTCTTAGTGGTAGCTCCCCAAACAGTTGTGCAGTAATTAATGTGACTTAGGACTAGAGATTCAACAACATTTATTCGAGTGGTAGTCTCAAAATTGTCTTTTATACGTGACAAGTACATTAATGTTCCTGTAACTTTTTTTGCATACTTTATCTATGTGGGAATCAAACAACTTGTAGTTATCAAAGAGAATTCCTAGATTTTTTACTGTTTTGCTAGGTGTAATAATGTTGCCGCAAAAATTAATTGTTGTGTTTTCTGGAATTTGTGCTATGTGGAACTTTGAACCAATAAACATGCATTGTGTTTTACTTTTGTTAATTAACAGCCCAATTTTTTTAAAAAGGTTTTAATTTTTGACAGAGTGTTTTCTGCTCTTAAAGTTAGTTCCGGGGGATTATTATCACCACTAAGGAGTAGTTGAGTGTCATCTGCACATTATACGACTAGACAGTTAGACATGAAAGAAGATAGATCATTTACGTAAATGGAGAAGAGTATAGAACCAAGTACTGATGCCTGTGGAACACCAAATTATAAATTTTTTGGCATAGATATAATGTTGTTAAGACGTATAGACTGTTTACGATTAGATAGATACTCTCTAAACCAGCTCGGATCAATATTTAGGTTAGTACATTTGCTTATAAGAATTTCATGGTTTACACTGTCGAAGGCTTTTGATAAGTCTAATAATACAAGCAGAGATATTTTTTTTCATATTTATATAATTATAGATACTATTCGTAACTTTGAGCAGTGCAGTTTCCGTCTAGAGTTTCGGTCTGAAACCATGTTGGTTAATAGCTAATAGTCTATTTGCATCTATATATGACATATGTTGGCATGCAACAATTTTTTCTAATATTTTAGAGAAAATGGGTAGCAGGGAAATGGGACGATAGTTTGTCACATCTTCTCTGTTCCCCTTTTTATGCAGAGGTATTACATGTGATTTTTTTCCAAGAGTCAGGAAAGTTTTTAGTAACAATGGAAGTATTCATAATAGTTAGAATATAAGATACAATCATGGGAAGAGCATCTTTGATGAATTGAAGTGGTATACCATCTGGACCATAAAAGCCAGAGTTTCTTAGGCTCTTTATGGTAAGAATTAGGGTAGCACAATCGATAGGATTTATCCTGAAGTACTCTCTTGTGTTTACATTTGAAGAATTGTCATTTAAGCAATTACTCATATTCACTGAGTTGATGTTTTCTTGTGTTTTCTCATATATATTTTTGCCAACGTTAGCAAAATAGTTATTAAAATTTTCCGCTTTTTTTTCATAACATTTTGAGGTAGTTTTTTCATATGGTATCATGCTTCTCATCACTTTCCATGTTGCTGCTGTATCATGTCTAGACCAGATCACAAGATATTGAAAGATTATCCATCTGCATCAGCTAAATCACATCTTGAAAATGTTATGCTTCTTGTGACATCAAGACCTGTATCGCCTAGAGTCTAGACTGAGCTGAGAGAGAGAGAGAGAGAGAGAGAGAGAGAGAGAGAGAGAGAGAGAGAGAGAGAGAGAGAGAGAGAGAGAGAGAGAGAGAGAGAGAGATAATGACGCTCTATCAGAAGAGACTGCAATCATATCCTCTTTTCAACATCTAATTCAGATCCTTCTTAGATTGAGAATCTTTTTTCGCTGCTTCTTCTTATCAATAACGCAGAACATAGAAGATACATCATTACTAAAAGTCTCCCTACTAAATTGGCGGGCTCAGGTACCTTCAGGTATCCTCAGGTAGGCGCCATTTCGACCCCAAATGACACACCCTCTGACCTCACCTCCTTCATCTGTCGGAGGCTGTGGCTTTGCCTAAGGGCCTCACCTGTCCCTTCTCAGGGAGATTAACGTGGAACATCCCTAGAAAAGAGTTCTCTCTCTCTCTCTCTCTCTCTCTCTCTCTATATATATATATATATATATATATATATATATATATATATATATATATATATATATATATATATATATATATATATATATATATATATATATATATATATATATATATATATATATATATATATATATATATATATATATATATATATATTTATCTATCTATCTATCTATATATCTATCCATCTATCTATCTATCTATCTATCTATATATATATATATATATATATATATATATATATATATATATATATATATATATATATATATATATATATATATATATATATATATATATATATATATATATATATATATATATATATATATATATATATATTTTAATTTATTTATTTATATATCTATATATCTGTCTATCAGTCTATTCATCTATCTATATGCGTGGCTTGTTATATATATATATATATATATATATATATATATATATATATATATATATATATATATATATTTATATATATATACATATATATATATATATATATATATATATATATATATATATATATATATATATATATATATATATATATATATATATATATCTGTCTGCCAGTCTATTCATCTATCTATATGCATGGCTTGTTATATATATATATATATATATATATATATATATATATATATATATATATATATATATATATATATATATATATATATATATATATATATATATATATACTTGGCTTTTACTTATTTTGTATTGCTTTCCTCTCTGATTCCTTGCCTATTTACTTACATACTTACTTTTGTATTAATTTATTTATATAAATAGTATTTCTGCCCCTGACCTGGATTCAAACCTAGTACTCACATGATAACCCATCAATGCACCTAAATATTGGCCAATGCTTTGTAGGTACGAATGTGACACCGGGACAAGCAAAGAAAATTGCCCTCTTCGAGCCCGGGCACCAAGAAGACGATACAGGTAAAGAAAAACCGAGATGAGGAGTATTGTGTCTTGTCAAATGTGAAGGGATAATAGGAGATGTGTAACGAATACATCAGCATATTCGGTGTAGATTTAGGCATAGGAAGAGAACCGTAACTGAAGTAAGACATTACTGGGCTGTCTTGGCCCGGCCAATTAAGGTCTAAAACCTTCAGATGTAGAATATGCTCCGTTTTTTAAGTCACAGTTAGTCCCCACTCTATCGGGAGTGGACACAGACATACATATTGGAGCTTTGAAGGGCATTAAGGCTTAATACTTATCCCAACGCCCCGCGGTGGGATCGTACCCGTGGTAGTTGCTTCCCGACTCGCGTAATCTACCATTAAGCTACCGTGGCTTCAGATAACTAATGTATATTTATAATATATTTATTTCGCATTTACTAATATGTTTACTCAAAGATTCTTAGATAATGTATTGTTTGCAATATTTTTTTACTTTACATAAATCCACAGCTCTGCTAAACCAACACACACACACACACAAGAACATACATTCATACACGTATAGGTGTATATGTGTGTGCATTTCATTTATCTTCTTATCTATCTATTTCTGTCTGTCTGTCTGTCTGTCTGTCTGTCTTTCTATCTATCTATCTATCTATCTATCTATCTATCTATCTATCTATATTAATTTGTTTATCTTCAACCAGCTATTTCTTGACCTGTCACCGACACGTCATATTCGCCGTCATACAAGGCGTGGAAATATTCGCTCATGACGTTTACGATCGAACTGATGACAGATTTTTTTTTTTTTTTTTTTTTTGGGGGGGGGGTTGGGGCGAGAAGTTTGGTTAGAAGGTGTAAGGATTTTTGTTTTCTTATTTTATTATGATTTAGTTTTAGTGTCATTATTATTATAAGTAGTGGTTGCTGTTGTAGTAGAAGTGTAGTAGTCGTAGTAGTATTAGTAGGTACATGATTATTGAAATATTTAGTTAGGTCAGGTTAATTTAACTTCAATTGGAGATTAAGCAATTAAAAATTGCATCAGGTGCCTCTCCTGAGATTGATCCCCATCCCCATTACAAGGAAGCTTTCGGTCCTTAATAAATGGATGATCGTTTTCAAGGACGATATTTATCATTTATTAGCGATATTTATTGCTTATTATTATTGTGGCAATAATATCTAATATCGTCAGCAGGAATCAAGGACATACATATGAATGCTTTTGTGTCAGTCTGTCCGTCCATTTGCACGCACATAAACGCGCACGCACACACATACAGACACACACGCACATACACACACAATAACGCACACAACTCACACATACATTAGTGCACACATTAATGTACACACACATTAACGCTTACACATACACTTACCCACACAAAACGCTACACACACACACATACACTCACACACACTGCTTATATACAATAATCCAAACAAGTTTAATAGGACTTTTATGAATATAACCTTTTGTCTCGACAAAAACCTTGAAGAGATGTGCAAAAGTACCCTGAGGGATATAAAGGAAGTGTGGAGTCAGATAATACCGTCATTATTTCTTTTGTGTGTTTGTGTGTGTGTGTGTGTGTGTGTGTGTGTGTGTCTCTTTGTTTTGTTTTTCTTATCTACTTCTTTATCATCTTTTTACCACTGATTAATTGTTCTCTGTTCCTCTTTCGTTTTTCGCTTGTGTTTATCTCACCCCCTCTATCTCTTATATTCTTCTTTTTAATTTTTACTCCGTTTTATTATTAATGTTTTATACGTCCTCTATCCTTCGTCCTTCTCTTGCGATTATTTAAATCTTTATTTGTATTTATATTCTTATCGTCTATTTTGTTTTTAATCTGTTTTCAAGCCCCGCCACTGTCTGAGGTTAGCAAGGGCATGCACTCAGGGTAACGATTATATCTGCCCAAACAAGTCCATCGCAAGAAGGCAACCGTCCTATCCCTTGGTAGAAAAGGGAGTCCGTGAGGTAAAACCGGCTTTTAATAGTAGTGTCCGTGGCAAAATGGTAGCGTCCTCGACTCTGAGGAGGCAGGTCGAGGGCTCGCGCAAAGTCACGGACTGAGGTTAGTATGGGCATACACTCAGGGTAGCGATTACATCTGCCAAAGCAAGTCCTTTGCAAGAATGCAACCGTCCTAGCCCTTAGTAGAAAAGGGAGTTCGTGACGTAAAACCGAATCCATTAAATGACAATTCTTCCAATGAAAACACAAGAGAGTACTTCAAGATTATTCCTATCGATTGTGCTACCCTAATTCGTACCATAAAGAGCCTAAGAAACTCTGGCTCTTATGGTTCAGATGGTATACCATTTCAGTTCATCAAAGATGCTCTTATGAACACTTCCATTGTTACTAAAAAGTTTCCTGACTCTTGGAAAATAGCACATGTAATACCTCTGCATAAAAAGGGGGACAGAGAAGATGTGACAAACTATCGTCCCATTTCCCTCCTACCCATTTTCTCTAAAATATTAGAAAAAATTGTTGCATGCCAACTTATGTCATATTTAGAATCAAATAGAATAATAAGTATTAACCAGCATGGTTTCAGACCGAAACTTTCGACGGAAACTGCACTGCTTAAAGTTACGAATAGTATATATAATAATATAGATATGAAAAAAATATCTCTTCTCGTATTATTAGACTTATCAAAAGCCTTCGACAGTGTAAACCATGAAATTCTTTTAAGTAAATGTATTAACTTAAATATTGATCCAAGCTGGTTTAGCGAGTATCTATCTAATCGTAAACAGTCCATACGTCTTAACAACATTATCTCTGTGCCAAAAAAATGCATCATTTGGTGTTCCACAGGGATCAGTACTTGGTCCTATCCTCTTCTCCATTTACGTAAATGATCTATCTTCTTTCATTTCTGACTGTCTAGTCGTACAATATGCAGATGACACTCAACTACTCCTTAGTGGTGATATTAATAATCTCCCAGAGCTAACTTTAAGAGCAGAAAACACTCTGTCAAATATTAAAACCTATTTCCAAGAAATTGGGCTGTTAATTAACGAAAGTAAAACACAGTGCATATTTATTGGTTCAAGGTTCCACATAGCACAAATTCCAGAAAACACAACAATTAATTTTTGCGACAATATTATCACACCTAGCAAAACAGTCAAAAACCTAGGAATTCACTTTGATAACCACATGTTGTTTGATTCCCACATAGATAAAGTATGCAAAAAGGTTACAGGAACATTAATGTACTTATCACGTATAAAAGACAATTTTGAGACTACCACTCGAATAACTGTTGTTGAATCTCTAGCCCTACGTCACATTAATTACTGCACAACTGTTTGGGGAGCTACCACTAAGACTCAAATAAACAGAATACAGAAGCTTATTAATTTTGCAGCTCGAGTTGCCCTGGGAGGAATAAGAAAATATGACCACATCACACCAGCTCTCAATAAACTTGGGTGGCTGCGGGCAGAAAATAAGGTCGCTTATGCTATTTATGTTTTTGGTAGTCGCCGTGGCTCAGTCGGTAGCGTCTCCGACTCTGAGGCGTCAGGTCGAGGGTTCGCGCCCCGTCACGGTCTGAGGTTAGCAAAGGCATGCACTCAGCGTAAGGATTACATCTGCCAAAACAAGTCCTTCGCAAGAAGGCAACCGTCCTAGCCCTTGGTTGATAAGGGAGTCCGTGACGTAAAACCGGAACCGATGCTATTTATGTTTTTGTATTCAAAATTTTGGACCATCATTATCCTAGCTGGCTATTTGATTTAAAAACAGTCAGGGATATAAGGGGAACCAACACAAGACAGAGCAGTGAGCTCTTTATTCACAGAACAAACACAGAAGCAGGTTCAAAGATGATCACTATCAAAGGGCCAACACTCTGGAATAATATTCTAGAGCATCTTAAAAATGCATCCTCTTTCACAGCTTTCAAAGGCAAACTATATAGTTTTCTTTTGGACAAATAGTTGCTGCTCATTAAGAACTAATTATTCTCATTGTAAGGAAACAAATATGGAAATGATGCCGATAATAACGATCCTGTATCTAGTGGCATACTTACTACTTTATTATTAACATTATTGTAACATTTTTATTACAGCATTATTATTTTCTCTGAAAGCTACATTTAATTTAACTATATGTCTAACCCTCTTATTTGTTAGTTTAATTACATGTCTACTTATAAGTTACTATTAATGTTGAATAACCATTGTACAAAATGGAAATACATGTTTTTTTTTTTTGTTTTTTTTTTTTGTTTATCGTCCATTAACGCTACTTCTTGTCTCCTCGCTCTTCACTCATTTGGCTCTCTCTTTTGTCCACTTTACCCTCTCGTTATTCTTATTTTTATTTTCCTCTTAATGGCGTGATGAAAGGGAATGAAAAAAAAAAATCCTTTAATGAAATAATATCTGATGTAAAATTAAGCTAACATGACCGAATCATGCTCTTCAACCCTCTCGCTCAGAGCATAGTTCCGGTTGCTAACTGCAGACAGTATATGTTTGCTTCTTCCTCTTCTTCTTCTCCATTTTCTCCTTCTTGTTCTTATTTTATTTCTTCTTCTTCTTCTTCTTCCTCATATTCTTCTTCTTCTTCTTCTTCTTCTTCTTCTTCTTCTTCTTCTTCTTATTATTATTATTATTATTATTATTATTATTATTATTATTATTATTATTATTATTATTATTATTATTATTATTATTATTATTATTATTATTATTATTATTATTATTATTATTATTATTATCTTATTATTATTATTATTATTATTATTATTATTATCATTTTTATTATTATTATTATTATTATTATTATTATTATTATTATTATTATTATTATTGTGTATATCTTATCTTCATCTTCTTTCCATCCATGTCCCCAATTATAAGAATCAGTTACTTATCTAATGAAAAAAGGTCGAATTTTTTAAAGTTCTGGAGCCGATGAATTAAGTTGCTGAACCCAACAATTTCTCTTAGTGTATCTAGAGCGATGACACTGAGAATCCCCTCATTTCGCATCATTCTCCCTCGAAGGAGTAAGGCTTACGAGGAGCTTCTGGTCGGAAAACTCGAATTAGAATTAAAGTAATGTGGTGTCTTTAAGATGCTTGGGTGATGCATGAGAATGAAATTTAGGATAGTGATACCTTATTTGTTATTTCGATATGTGAAAGCTGCATTAGCAGGAGTTCGCGAGTTCGGTTCGATCCTGCCGTTTGGTGCTAGAGGAGGCATCCAGACTCAGTCCCCCAGCTCCAGTATGTCTGTGTCCACCACGTTTTTAATGGGGACTCATTATGACATGAAACGGTAAAAAAGTGGGTATCTGAAGGTGCGTGGCTGCAGAACAAAGAAGGAAATCTATAGTTTTTCTGCGAGAAACAAGATATAGGTGTTAATATTAAGTGAAACATAAATGAACAGGAGAGTGCTCTGACTCTGCCACACCCCTTACAAGTGGAATTGCGCTCATTACATGTAGTTTGTGATTTGACTTGACCACACAGCTTACAAGAAGAATTGTGACCATTAAATATAGATTGATGCAATTACCAGATTAGGAAATTAATTTAATTATGCTATTCAGAAAACGAAAATTAAATAAAATTTTATTAGGAAACAAATGTACTTATGATCGTTTGAGAGTGAAAATCATGCAAGATTTTTGAAGGAATAAGGAAACCCAAAATGATTAATTCGGTTATAATATTTTGAGATTAGACCTCGAAAGAGAGACAGCTGGTAATAAAATTTTATTTTATTTATAATTTTCTTGCTTTTAGCTTTTTTTAAGAAATTGCTATTTATATGTTTATTTTTATATGTATTTTTATTTTTACTTCTGTTTATCTCAAAACATCCTTCACCTAAAACCAAACATTTGTGACGGGGGAAAAATAAAACTCTGTTTGGCTTAAAAATACATATAGAAATAATTCCTTTTTTTTAGTCTCATTATCTTCTCATTGGCTCTCTCTCTCTCTCTCTCTCTCTCTCTCTCTCTCTCTCTCTCTCTCTCTCTCTCTCCCCCTCTCCTCTCTCTCTCTCTCTGATGGTGGCCGGATTGTTTACAACATACGACTGAGTGAGCTCTACAGTTATTACTGATTTCTAAAGGTTCTACAGCGCTGTTTGATTCCTCACCGTGCCGAGATTCATAGACAAGATACAGACGTCATTTTAGTGTCAACAGTACTTTTTTTTTTGTTTTGGACTTAGTCTGAAGTTTCGAGAAAAAGCTATCTGTCAACGGTTACACCCCCTTCGTTTGGCTGCCTCGTATTTGCGCATGCGCAGTACGACGTGGGTGACGTCATGGTCGCCTCCCTCTCTCGTTGACGTCTCTCCAGGCTAGTGTTGCCACCTCACCTGACATCATGGATTATTCGGGACCATCTTCTGTGGCGAATATCGAGGCCGACATAGCCCTGTGTGACGAGGATGGCCAGGATATGCAAGATTGGCCTCCTCTTCCACCATGTAGACATCAGCAGCCACCAGCTAGGGTTATGTGCTCCCACCCTCATCCTCAACTTCTGAATTCTGCCTCCTCTAAACACCCCATAGACTATGGGTCTGAGTCTAGCAGTGCCTCAACATCGCCTGCTGCCAAAACGCACAAGACAAACAAGGATGCTGTTCCACTTGCAGCCTTTGGCAGTCCCTTGCCCTGCCCTCTTCCTCCTGCTGTACCTTTGTTGCCTCCTTCAGCTACTTCTTCATCACTCCAGTCAGCTACACTCTCATCGCTCCCATCTGTTGCCCCAGCCTTTGCTCCCTGAGCAGATTATGTCAAGCTGGGCTTCCAAGAAAACCCCTCCAGTGAAGTGAAGCTTCATTGGCCTACTGATGTCACCAAACATTTTGTCTCAATCGGGAGCTGGCTGAGGTGAAGATGTCTTCGGTTACATCACGCTTTGTCTACATCTCGAGGTGTCACAAGGACATCATTGACAGAGTCACGAGTGGTGATTTTCTTTCTCTACGGTGTGATATTCAGGACTCAATTGAGTGGCCCCATAAGTTCCCAACATACCTCGTTACTCACTACCCTATTGAACTTGACCATTCCCTTGCCAAGGAGCTACCAGGAGTGCACACTGCTCGGCGGTTCTTTCAGGACCGGGAGCCGATCAACCGTATTGTTATCACCTGGAGTCTCCCTGAACCACCCCCACCTGTCGTCGAGTTTTCCTTTCTCCCTTGCCTCTCTTCATGCGAACTGCGCAGAATGAAGGACGAGCAGCCTTGGTGTTTTAAATGCTGGGGTATTGGCCATATCTCACGCTATAGTTCTGCTTTGGCCAGATGTGCGTGGTGTGCTGCTGGCCATGATACACGCTCCTGCCCGCACCGTATACCTGCCTCATCTACTGCTGCCGCTGCTTATGATAATGCTTCAGGATCCACGTCTCAGCCTCCGCCAGACACTTTGCAGTAGAAGTGTTTTCGGTGCAACATGCCTGGGGTCAACGTCTGGCATGGCTGTGCTAGACGGTCTTGTGCCAGACCACCTGAGTGCGCACCACCGCTCCCGCAACCACCCATCGCTGCAGCTTCCTCTCTATGTCCTACTGACTCTGCTGACATCATTGCTCTCCATAAGGCTGTTACTACCCTGGAGTCCCACTGTACAGCTCTCACAGCTCGCTTTGATACCATAGGTGCCAGTATTGACAGTGTGGTCACCCAGCAAGCTACAATGCAAAAGACTCTCACAAGTTTGGTCGAGTCTCGTTATCTTGTTATCGACACCAACACGACTCTCACTGACAAGCTTAATAAGGTCGTCTCCCACCTTGAGAAGTTGACTGATGTGCAGCCCAGGTCATCTTCATCCCATGTCCGTCTGACAGTGCCCTGCCCACTTCTGCCCTCCGCAAAATTAAGAATAAGATTCGCTAGTCACATACAACTTCATGCCATCTCTCAAATGCCTTTGGAATTAGACACTCTCCTAAAGTCACTGCACTTAGAGTCTATGTTTATTGTCATCATCCGCAGGTATATTCATACAAGAGGCTTTTCCTGGTGGTGCTCTACCAGGGGAGGAGGCTCCTATGCTCACAGGGTATGTTTCATATGTGCATTATACCAAAAGAGGACTCATTACCTACATTCATTCCTCCATACCTCACTTGCTCCTTGGTTCTTCTGCACAAAGTTGATATGATCTTTCAGCTCTTTGAAATCACTGTCGGGAATGGTACTCTTCAATTGTGCAATGTCTACTCTGCCCCAGGTGTGATTAATCTACCAGCCCTTCCAATACCTACAGACAATGGAATGATCTATATGTGGGATTTTAACGCCAGACACCCCGCCCTTGGTGACTCATCTCCCACTCCCAATAGCAGTGGTAAGCCTCTGCTCAACAACATCAGCCACTACCGCCTCACATGCTGGGATACTGGTGGTGCCACACACGCTCGTGGGGGTACTGTAGATCACATTGTCACAGCTGGCCTTGTGGTACCTAATGTCTCCTGCTCTTCTATCCCTTCTCTCTTTTCTGATCATGTTGCCCTTAGCCTGAAATATTTATTCTTCAGACTCCAGCTACCCTCCCCCATCACCGCACCTGCATCTCGATCCCTCCCAAATACTGCCCCACTTATATTTCCATTATCAGTCACCTCCTCCCACTTTTGATCTCCTTTCTCCAGACAGCTTATGCAACTCCTTGCTGAATTCTACACATGACTTCTACACGCATTATGTTCTCAGACCACACGTTCCACATCGCATTGAGACCCATTCCTTTGGACCAGCAGATTACCCAGGTGGAAAGGACAGCTGTGGATGCTGGGTTCTCCTCTCAAAGACAGCCCACGCCTGACCACCTGCACCAATATCAAATGGCAAAGGATGATCTGGTTGCCCTGCAAAAGTGCGTACTCACGGAGTATTGGCAGAAATTTATGGATAGTATTAACCATCTTACTAGCGCTGGGACTATGTGGCATCTTATAAAGAAGGCTGTCAATAAGAAATCCTCCTGTGCCCTACATCACAGTCTGCTTGAGTATGCTCATAACCTCATTACTACTTGGTCAGCGCAGTCAAAAACTTGGAACGTTCCTGGGAACGTTCAAGAGGACTCTCCACCCACCGCAGTGTTCGTAACCTCCGCCTGATGGGTGCAGTACTACAGATGGACTGAGAGGATGACATCCTATTCAAAGAGGATGAACTGCAATGTGCTCTTGCTAGAATTAAGGCTACTGCCCCTGGAGAGGATGGTCTTACATATCAAGTTCCCCGTCTTCTTCAGAAAGTTCCTGGTAACCCCCTACTGCAGCTCTTCAATCTTTATTTTTGCTTGGGGCATGTGCCCTCTGCCTGGACCAGAAGCACTATTATTCCTCTACCAAATCCTGGAACCAACAAATTTAGGCCTATCTCCCCCCCCTCCTGTTTCAGCAAAGTGTGTGAACGCATCCTTCTTGCCCAGCTCATGCACCGTCTACAGAATAAGCTCTGCCCCAGTCTTTATGGTTTCCTCCCACAACGGAGAACACGCCACTGCCTCTATGAACTCTACACCCGTCTTTCTCCCACCAGTGTGGTCGTCTTCCTGGATGGACCTCAAATCTGCCTTCGATATAGCCAACAGGGAAATTATTCTTGACCAGCTGGTGGACTTTGGAGTTCGGAGGAGCATACTGAAATGAATACGGGGATATCTCTGCAACAGAGCATCACATGTCCTTTTGAAAGGGTCATATAGCTCTTATGAATGGTTTGAGCTGGGCATGCCTCAGGGGGGTGTGCTAAGTCCTTTTCTATTCAATATCCTTTTGCATTATCTACTCTCCCTCCTTCTGTCATCCCCGGTACTACAGTTACCTGTTATGCGGATGACATATGCATCCACACGACCTCAACTCACGACCTTCAGCACATGCTCCATGTTTTTTACGTGTCTGCTACCTCCTGTGGCCTTATTATCTCCCCAGAAAAAAGCAGGATTTTTACTTCACGCAGCTGCAGAGCACTGCCCGCATTCACCATAGGTGGTAATGTCATCCCTCACTGCACACAGTACACGTATTTAGGAGCACCAGTCCAGATCACCCCAGCTATTCCTGCCCGTCAACGAATTCATCCCTTTGTGAAGAGTCTTGACCGTCTAGAGCCCGCTTTACCTCTATCAAGTGGCTTGCCAACCCTGCTGCAGGTGTCTCTATCCCAGTGGTGAGGACCCTCTACATCCTACTACTTCGGTCAGTGGTCGACTATCTGTCTCCTACCTTGTGTCAACTTCCTAGACCAGCTCTCGAGCCAGTTGGAGCTCAACTTGACCCTCTTGTGGAGAGGATTTATGCCAATGTGTCCTATTTCACTGTTAAGTATTTCCACTACCCCCTTCTTGCTCCGTACTTCTCTGCTGTCATGAGGATGTCCCTGGATCCAGACGCACCCAGGCTCCCACTTCGAGCAGGAGGTCATAACCTTATCAGGGTGGTGAGTGACATTCTCCGTGGTGTTGACATCGACCTGCCTGTGCAGGCGGCTGTCCCAGATTTACCACCCTGGCATGTCCCCCTCCCCGCTGATTCATAGATTGGCCGTAGACTTCCCACTTCATAGAGCTCCACCTACTGTGAACGGAATGCCACCTTGGATGCCGCGACTCTCCTTGTTCAACGACAAGTGAATAGGGTATTAATTTGTGACTCCCAATCGGCCCTACGTGCCCTATCCTCGCCAAGACCCATCTGTGGCCGTGCTGTAGGAGATATACTATGTCGCCTCGCTGCCGCTCGGGATGCTTCTCTTGTTGTGTCGTTTGTATGGACGCCCTCTCACATTGGGCTGACTGGGAATAACACAACGGATCGTCTTGCCAAGGCGGCCTGTATGCCGGATAAGCATACTGTGGATGCTGAGCCCTCCCTTCAATGCCTATGTAACATCATCTATTCAGCTGGGTTTGTCATTATGGTCCGGTGCAGGGACGCGGAGAGAGCCAACAGTGTGTCCATACAGCATCATGATCACTTTCTTCACAGTCACTACAAGTATCACAGATGCGGGTTAATGGTGCAGAAACACAATGTAGTTAGTGCTCAGCTCAGAATGGGGTATCGGCCTTTATGGCAGGTCTCCCAGACTCTAGATATGCCACAGTGCACCTCCTGTATATTATGCGACTGTCCTAATGCTAACACTCTTGACCACTATTGTCTTCATTGCCCCACAGTGAGAGATGTTTTACCACAAGGTCAGAACTTAATACAGATCTGCTCGTTTTTGCTTAATGATGAC